>JBBPBX010026616.1:0-15198 GCA_038048925.1 Garcialebias charrua | reverse complement strand
TGATGACAGAATGTTTATTCAGCTGGGCTACTCTTAAAGGTCTGTGGAACTCCGCAGTAGCAGGTTTTGGAGGGGTGAGAAAGTCAGGTTTACAAAACTTCTCAGGCTTGTTGAGATAAAACGGCCTGTCAAGGCTAGTCGGGGAGCCGAATGTCAGATAAACATGGTTGTTTTGGGGACAGGCAGAACTTTAATGACATCTACCTTCAGTCTGTGTCGGTCCACTCGCTTCCGAAATGTCCAAATTCAAATGATCACACCAATGGAACGTGCCTGAGAAAAATCCCTGAGATCTAATCCATTCAGCCAAAAGTCTGGGTTTTTGAGACATGAACCAAGCCATCATGTAAGGCAGGCAGCCTGACCAGGTCCAGATTTGCTGCCAACGTCTTCCTTTTGTGTTTATAACCAGGAACCAGCTGAATCCAAAAAGCAGGAACCAGTTATCATAAATCCAATTAAATATGCGTCCTTAAGATCCACAGATGACAGCAGAGATAGACACATCATCAAGTCTTCCAAGTCGATGAGATATCCTGTGTGCATGCCAACAGGGCAAATGGGCTCGCCTACAGCCTGTCTTCTTGTTTGAAGAAATTTGATCAGTTGTGTTGAGGGACCAACTGACCAAATTGAAGAAGAATTTGTAGAAGAGAGGCTCTCAGATAGTTTCACAGACAAGACAAAGCGAAAGCAAAGAGGAGACTGAGAGGAGACGTCCGCCCTCGAGAAGAGCAAGTGTTGAATGAGTAAGTGGAAATTATCAGGAAAAAAAAAACAGTATTTTGCCAAAAACAGCTGAATAATAGCTAAACAATAAAAGAAAGAAGCTTAAATGACCCAAAGGAAGTGGAAATAGGACAGTTATGCCCACTAAGGCTGAAAGAAGCAGAAATGAGCACCAAAAAGTAGAAATTGGCTGAAAAAAGCAGAGATTTGTCAAAAACAGCTAAACAGTAGCTAAAAAAAGTAGAAAGACACTTAAATTACCAAAAGGAAGTGGAGTGTGCACAAATGTGCCCACTAATACAGTACTGTAAAAAGCAGAAATTAACACAAAAATGTAGAAGTAATCTGTAAAAAAACAGAAATTTCCCCAAAACAGCTGAATAGTAGCTAAAGATATGTAACTGGTTGTGCTTGCTAGCCTGAAAGCTGAGACTACTAGAGGACAAATTCACTTAATTTCCTCAAATGAATCAATAAAATTGAAAAGTTTTCATTTGATACTATTTCTATCTTAACCTGATTCTTGACCTGCCATTGTGTATCTGTTCCTCTCAAACCCAGCCGGTCGAAGCAGCTTGTCCTGATCCTGGTTCTGCTAAAGGTTTGTTCCTCATGAGGTAGTTTTTCCTTTCCATTGTCGCCTTCATGCTTGCATTCACACAATAACCACATAAAATCAGTTTGATGTCAATAAGCACAACCAGAAATATTATATAAGACACACCCGATTATAAGGCTCACTGTTGATTTTTGAGAAAATTAAAGGATTTTAAGTGCGCCTTATAGTCTAATAAATACAGTTATGAGCTAAACGTTGATGCGGAAGAACTTGAGACAAGTTCTTAGTTTTGTTTTTTGCCGTTACCTACAGTATGGAGTCAACCCTGTCTGCCTGTTAGCAAAATATCTCATGAACCACATAATGGGTTTTAATGAAACTTTTAGGAAATATTTATTGGATGTACCTTTACAATTAACTTTTGGAGGCAGTTAAATTCAACATGGCTGCTACATCTAACACAAAAAATGGCTTGAATTGAGTTTGTTGTAGAGATATTGAGCTCAAAGGTCACGTGGAGGCAGCTGGAGTCCATTTCTACCTGCTCACCTTGAATGGACGTGTTGAGTCTGTTAATGGTCTCCAGCAGCTGCTGTCTCTCCACCGTCAGGTTCTTAATTTGTACTTTCAGCTCGTCTCTCTCTGCCTCTACCTTCTTTAAGCCGCTTTCAGCCTTTTGTTTTTGACTAAGAGCTGAACTGTAGGACGCCCGCAGCTCCTTTTCTGCCTTTTCAATCGTGTCGCACGTCTCCTGCAGCAGGTTCATCTGCGTCGTCAGGTTTTGGTGGCTGCTCTCCATCTTGTCTTTCTCGCTGGTCGAGAAGCTGAACCTGTTCTGTAGATCTTCGACCTTCTCAATCAGCTTGTTGTAACTCAGCTGCAGCTGCTCTCTGGACCTGGTTGCGTTGTTGAATTGGTTCTGCAGGTTGTTCCTGTCTGTGGTCACAGAGTCGTAACTCGATTGAAGCTCTTTTCTGCGTTTCAAAACCGAGTCGTACTGTGTTTGTAAGTTCTTCTGGGCCGTCGACAAGGCCTCTTTGTCTCTCTGTAGCTGAGCGTTGGTGGTATTTAACTGTTTTAATGTATTTTTTGCAGCAGTCTCGCTGGCCTGTAGCTGACTTTCACTCGTTTGAAGTTGCCTTTTCTCATTAATCAGAGAATCGACATTCTTTTGCAACTGATCGTTTGTCCGTGTTATGCGATCGTTGCCTTGCTGCAACTGATCACGGACAACTTCAAGATTTTTTTTCACATTTTGGACCAACTTGAGGTTTTGCTGCAGATTCTCTTTTTCTGTACTCAGGGTGTTAAGGTCGTTCTGATGTTCTTTTCCTACATTTTGATCTGCCAAGAAGACAAAGAAGCATGAATCAGTGATTTGCTCCTGATATCAGACAGTGTGGATATCAAGTAGATGAATCAAAACAGGTGGACTCACAGTGGACACATTGACCTACGACCCCTGCCACCAGGAGAAGGCACAGCACCCCGAGGCAAACTGTAGCAATCTTGAAAGGTCTGTTCCTCAATGCATAAACTGAATAAGCAAAACAGAAGAAGAAACTTAAAATTGATGAAGTGATCTGAGGAAGTTGTGGTTTTACTGAGTGATGTTGCAAAACACTGCAAGAAATTTTCATTTTTTTTACACAAACTCCTCCCCCCAATTTTTTTTCAAGGTTAAAGAGACAAACTTAAAATAACAATACCATGAAGTGCTGAATAATTTTCCTGAAATTATTGAAGAGGCTGAAGCTGAATTAACTTAAAACTAGGCTAAAATGTTGGTTCCTCTCCGCACCAGAATGAATGGGTCTACCTCCTGGGTTTTGGCGTGGACTGCCACATGTAGGGGGCAGGTACATGTCTTGGACCTGGGGGGTATAGAGTGCGTATCAGGAATATGAATGGAATGTGTCGTTATTGTATATCTTTGAGTGAGTGAGGGTGAGGATGAGGGTGGGTCTGTGTGATTGTGTCTGTGTATGAATGGCTATTTGTCAGGCCGGGAATTAGACTGCCCCCTCTTTGATTTAGCTGGTACAGCTTGGTGTCGCGCCCCTACCACGTGGCCCCCTAGTGGGGTGTGCCTTTGCCTGCTGGCGTGCTTGGGACCCTCGGTGTTGGGGGCTGGGCGCTTGGGCGTGTGTCGGCTTGGCCTGGTGGCTGCCTGGTGGGGCTCGGGTCCTCTGGTCCTGTTGGGCCTGGGGGGTGTGCGTCCTTGGTTCTACTGTCGTGATTAGCTCCGCCCTTTAGCTCCGCTTATTGGGATAATCTCCCTGCGCGTCAGCGCTCACTGAAAACCTTTTAGTCCACGCCCACCTACCGGATGGGCCCACCCCTCGGGTCGATATTACCCTTCGACCCTGGTGATTCTTCCTCTTCTTCATTCAGCCTCGACTGAGACCTTAGCTAAAATTGTCAAGATTTTTTGCCAATAATTATCCGAAGATTAAAGAAGATACCAGAAGTCCTTGTTCAGCTCCCCACCCGCCCTACTCCCGCTGCCGTCCTGTGAGCTCTTCTCCAGAACCAGACAGTCAGACGGGCCGACATGCTACAAGCTATAATGTCGGGGGTTTGCTTCGGGGCGGGAAACTTCTTGCTGAACGAGGCCATCGCTTCTCTGTTCTCGAGGGAACCGGAGAACGCGACGCTAGCTAGCCGCACTGGCCTCTCCCCTAAAGGGAGAACGTGTAACGGTGGCTAACCATGTCGTCGGAAGCCTCATCAGCGGTGAGTGACGTCTTAATTTATTACTTAAGCCACAACCACGAAGAGAATGGTCGTTGTGGCAACGTTTTTCTGCATGAAAAGCTACAGAACGCACGCATTACCGTTAGCGCCCAAGGCCGCTAAGCAATGCTAACAGTAGCCCCGGCCTCATGTCTCTGGAGAGTATCGTGGCATGGATACCGTACCGAACGTCGCTGGGAAGCTTTTTCAATCAACAATAACTACAAGAATGTTACGGTTGCGGGTGTACCCAGAATGAAAGACCAGAATCGAACAGAAACCAGAACTCAGAGAATAATTTACAGTGTTTATTTACAGTCAGTGAATAAAGAATGACATCCATGAGGGGGGCAGGAACACCTGAGGAGAGGAGGGGATGTTTAATGGACTGTTGTTGAATGAATAGTTGTTGTACTGAAGTAATCCTTACGATGAGAAGTCTTAAACAGAGTGCTGATGTGGTGATCCAATTCTCCAGTAATCCAAGGTAGGACCAAGCATTTGAAAAGGCAAGTGGTGGAAGGCAGGCAGCAGCTTATTGAGAGGCAGGAGGAGTTGAAGCTCATGTGGAACTCAGGCAGGGCAGGAACACGGTGAATCCAAGAACTCTGAAGAGACGCAGAGAAAAACACAATCTTAGAATCAACTAATATCAATAAAAACTGGCTAGAACACTACTACCATTAGTAGGCAATGTCCCAGCGCCTGTAGAGAGGTTCCTGGGTCTTCTTATACTCCTCCTGGGTGTTGATTGATTAGAAGCAGCTGCTGCCAATTAGGAGTGTGGAGGAGAGAGGGAGGCAGGGTGTAGAGCAGGACTCCTACAAAGAAGTGATGTATGATGTTTTTTTATTTGGTTAAACCACGACCAAAAAGAAAACGGTTCCTTGTGGTGTTGTTTTTGGCGCATGAAAAGCTACAGGAATGCACGCTTGCTCGACGTAATCACAGGGCTTGCTACTTACACTTAACATGCAGCCTTTTATGCTAGCCGTGCCAACCCCTTCTCCGCCTAGGTCGAACGACCTAGCGGGCTTGAGGTACGGCACCACGTCGCAGCGACGTCCAGACCTGGTCTGGCCTCGCTTCCCGACCGTGACGGCACTCTGGAACGAGGCTGTTGCAGCGCCCGCAAAAATTCAAGGCCCCAGCAGCCTCCTTTGTGGGAATCACAAGAGTGGAGGGCTTCACGGAGAAATGGACAGGAGCACCTGTGGAGGAAGTGGACGCGGGCACACCTTGGCTGCCGCTGCTCCTCGTACTTTTTGCTTTTTGAAGCCTTTTTTATTACTTTCTGCTGTTTTTTTCACCGAGCCTTGTTGGACATTTCTACCTTTCTCGACTGCAGAGTGCGACAGGCGTAAGCCTGTGTACAGCACCTGTACAAGCGGACGCGGACATTTCTACCTTTCTTTGAACTTTTCTACCTTTCTTGAACGCAGAGTGCGGCAGGCGCAAGCCTGTGTACAGCACCTGTGTGAATCGGACACGGACATTTCTACCTTTCTGTGATTAAGTTTTGTGTTTTAGTTAGTTAGTTTTAGAGCAACTGTCTTTTCTGACTGCGTTGTGGATCTGCAAACATTATAAGTTGCCGGTCAAAGCAGATGACCGCTTGTCCTGAGCCTGGGTCTGCTAGAGGTTTCTTCCTTCTAAAAGGGAGTTTTTCCTTTCCACTGATGCCATTGTGCTTGCTCAGGATGGGAGATCGTGGCGAAGCCAAGATTTGACTTGTTTGCTGGAGTCATTAGATAGAAAACTTTACTAGTCTAACCGTAATTTTAATAATAGTAGGGGCTGCTAGCTCCCGCTAGCTTCAACACAAATTTAGCTTCGAGTATCACGTAGCTGCACTTATTGTTCGCTTACCTGCTGCCTCTCTCAACTTCCTGTGTCCTCTGGACTGTTCTGGACTCTCTCCTGTACTCCTTCAAGGTAATGCTCGTTCGAGTTACATCTCTTTGCTTCTTGTATATCTTTCTCGGAGCCGTGGGCCTGCTGCTAGCGGCTAGCTCTGTGCTAGCCTCCTCCGGCTCGTGGATGTTGACTTACTCCGCTTCGCAGTTGTTTGAACTTAACAACTGCTCCATTCCTCTTTCTATTTCCACCATCAAACAACTGGGACTTCTGCGTAGACCTCGTTACATCCATAGAAGCTCTCGAAAGAAAACTGTTTATTCTCAAACGAACTCTGATTCGATTAGTGCTGTCTGGACTGAGAGACGTGTCGCACCTCGATGGCGTCATCAGAACGCTGCGTCTGTAGGCCTTTGTAGTCCTCTGCGCACGAAGTGGCGAGGAAAACGTGGAGTGGACTTCAGTCTGCTTAAACCGGTTCAAAAAGCTCCTATTCCAACTGGTATTAAATTAGAACTTTTCAATGTGCAGTCACTTTCCAACAAGTCATGTTTAATTCATGATCACATTCTGGAGAAGGACTTGGACCTCATGTGTCTTACAGAGACGTGGCACCAACCAAACGTGTTCAGTTCTCTGAATGAAGCTTGTCCCTCTGGATACAGTTATCTGCAGAGAGCCCGCAGCACTGGCCGCGGTGGTGGTCTGGCTGTAATTTATCGCAGTAATTTAAAATTGTCTCATCTGTCTTCTCAGGACTTTTCCTCTTTTGAATGTCTGGCTTTCAGCTTCAAAGCCCCACTCCTGATGAATGTTATATTAATTTATAGACCTCCCAAACCGCATGTTTCATTTAACTCAGAGATGCATGACCTTCTCACTTTTTTCTGCACCTCCCCTGTGAAGACTATTTTTCTTGGCGACTTGAATATCCACGTGGACAATTCTTCTTCACCTCTGGCAACAGATTTTAAGTCTCTTCTGGACTCTCTTAATCTCACTCAACATGTTGACGCCCCTACGCACAGCAGGGGGCATACTCTGGATTTGGTGATTACAGACACTGTACTCATCAATAACTTATCTGTATATGACCTGGGTGTCTCAGACCATAGGGTCATCTCCCTGGAAGTGCCTTCATCTTCGCCTGCTTCAAATCCAAAACGACCCATCCAGTTCCGTGACCTTAAAAACATTTCCCCTGATGTTCTGTCTGCTGATCTTCACACCCTGACCGCTGTCAATCATCCTTCTGCAGATGACTCTGTGGATTACTACAACCAATCTCTTCGGGAGCTCCTGGACCTACACGCCCCCTTAAAGACAAGACTGGTGTCTTTCTCGCGCTCAGCTCCTTGGTACACTGATGAGCTGCGCAAGATGAAGGCAACTGGCCGTGCTATTGAGAGACGTGTAAAATCATCTGGTCTGTCTGTGCATAAGCAGGCATATAAAGAACATCAAAAAGCATACGCCTATTCTCTTAAAGAAGCACGCTCCAAATATTATTCTAACATCATCAACACCTGCCCTGGAAACTCCAAACAGCTCTTCTCCACAATCACTCGTCTGCTTAATCCCATTAAGCAAACTCTTGAGGACTCTGCTCAAAAATGTGACCTGTTTCTTTCATCTTTTAAAACCAAAGTTGACACTATCAGATCTCAGCTCCACAACCTCCCCGTTCTCAGTGTGCCACCCACCCGTCTGCATTCTGGGACCCTAAACAGCTTTGACGAAGTTGTTCAGAGTGAGGTGGAGGCCATCATCAAGAAAATGAAGCCTTCATCCTGCGCCCTGGATCCTTTCCCCTCTTCTCTCATAAAAACCAATCATTCTGCAATAGGCCCACTTATCACTCAAATAATAAATCAGTCTCTACAATCTGGTCATGTTCCACTGCCTCTAAAAACCGCCATCATTAGGCCTCTTCTGAAAAAATCTAATTTGGATCCCGACATTTTTTCTAATTACCGCCCAATTTCACACCTCCCTTTTCTGTCTAAAGTGCTGGAAAAAGCTGTTGCTGCTCAGCTGCAGGACCACCTACAACAACACTCCCTGTATGAGAAGTTCCAGTCTGGATTTAGGGCAGCTCACAGTACAGAGACTGCATTGCTGAGGGTTACCAATGATGTCCTCTTGGCTGCTGACACTGGCTCTCCCTCCATCCTTGTCCTCCTTGACCTCACTGCAGCCTTCGACACTGTGGACCATAGTATCCTCCTCCACCGTCTTCATGTGGAGGTCGGTCTCTGCGACACAGTCCTGGACTGGTTCAAATCTTTCCTCTCCAATAGGCTGGAATGTGTTAGTCTTGGCAACGCCACGTCCCAGACAGTTTGTGTCTCCTGTGGTGTCCCTCAGGGGTCGGTTCTGGGGCCCCTGCTGTTTTCCCTTTACATGCTGCCTTTAGGTCAAATTATTAATCAGTTCAACATTTCTTTTCACTGTTATGCCGACGATACACAGCTTTACATCAGGACTGGAGCATCCTCATCTTCCACCTTGTCATCTCCATCTTCACTCACTGCCCTCTCTGCCTGCCTGGAGGCAATTAGGGCATGGATGAATCAGAACTTTCTTCAATTAAACTGCTCCAAGACTGAGGCCATACTGATTGGCACCCCTCACCAGGTACAAACATCTCCTATAACAAGACTTTCCTTTTCTGGACAAGACATCCCCCTCTCCACCTCTGTTACTAATCTTGGAATAAAAATGGACTCCAATCTTACATTTGAAAATCACATTAAGCATCTGTTTAAAACTTGCTTCTTCCATCTTCGAAACATCTCCAGACTTCGCCCATCCCTAACTTTTTCCGATGCTGAGAAGCTCGTCCATGCTTTTGTCTCCTCCAGGCTCGACTACTGCAACTCCCTGTTTATTGGAATCCCTGGCAAAAACCTTCAGAAACTTCAATATATTCAAAACAGTGCAGCAAGGATCTTGTTGAGAGTTCGTAAATTTGAACATATTACGCCAATTCTCCATAACCTTCATTGGCTTCCTGTTGCCTACAGAATTCAGTACAAAACTGCTCTCATTACACATCAATGCTTACACGGAACTTCACCAGATTATCTGAAGGATATTCTCATTCCATACTCATCCACCCGTTCGCTGCGGTCACAGAACAGCAATCTCCTTCACATTCCGAGAACCAAATTAAGGACCATGGGAGACCGGGCTTTCAGTGTGGCTGCCCCCCGCCTGTGGAACTCTCTTCCTGACTGTCTAAGAGCCCCACAGTCTGTGGTTGACTTTAAGAGCGACTTGAAGACCTTTCTTTTCGACCGAGCATACTCTACCTCCTCATGATTCTACTTTTGATCTTAGCTGATATTGTTATTGATTTTAAATGTTTTATTATTTGTTTTATTGTCTGTTTTATTGTCATTTAATTCTGTTGCTCCTTGTAGCACTTTGAGATTTTCATTAATGAAAAGTGCGTTATAAATTGAATTCATTATTATTATTATTATAAATGATGTTCTACGTTCGTATAGCTCCGCCCTTTAGCTCCGCCTATTGGATACATGTTTCGGGCTTGTCTGTGGGGCAGAGGACGTCTGATGAGGCGATGCGTTGCTGACGGCTGCAGGTTGACCAGGAGAAGCTGCGCTGAAGATGGGCCAGGAAGCAGGGGGGGTGGGTGTCCAATGGCCGAGATGTTAAGTGAGGCGGCAGGGGACGAATCATCGAGTCGGGGAAAAGCCCTGGATCCAGAGCGGAGGCGCTGGAAGAGGGGATTCGTCCCTCGCAACGCTTAAGCTGGAGGCGGGGGTCTCTTCCTGGAACTCTCACTGGACATGGGTGGAGACGGGGAAGGGGGACGAAGAACCGCCGGAAGGTGAAAGAGCGGTGAGAGACATCACCTGTCGCCCTGATCTGCTGGATGGATGCTCCTGGGCTGGTGAAAAGATGACGGGGAGCAGGGCGAGGCGAGCCAGGCACTCCATCAGAAGGGAGTGGGAGAAAGAAGCGTCAGAGTCGAAATCGGTCATAAAAGTTGTTTGGAGTGTTGCTAACAAGCGCGGAGCGAACATCATGCAGTTTGGTTGATGCTGCTAGCATGCAGCTAGGCTGGCTAACAGGAAGAGCTGAGGAAAGACCACCTTAAATCCGGATGGACGGTTGATGAGCGATGGGCCACAGCTTGGGTGAGTCTGCCATTGTTGAATTTGTTGCAAGCCTTCATTTCACCACCTTTATTTACTTTTATGATGTTCATGAGACTATGCTCTATCTGGAGGATTTTTCACAGACTTATCTCACTGCTCCGCCACCAAAATGCAACATGTGGTTTGTCTTATCTTGTGCTTGAGCTGGTAGAGTTTTTTGACTGTATCATAGAATGTCCTAAGACAAAATGTGATAGATTCTTTTTTGAATACCACTGATTATCCTATTGTAACCTTCCTTTTTTTCCATATCTGATTGTTTGGCGGCGCAGATTAATTTCTGCTGCGGCTTCCGTGTGCATGTCCCCTCTTAAGGACAGTGTGTGCGCCAATTGCAATGTTTTGTGCCCCGGTGCAATGACGATGCCAATAAAGATATATTCTATTCTATTCTATTCTATTCTATTGAGGGAAATAAAAAATGCTCAACAAGCTGATCAATCCTTAAAAATAAAACAGCACAATGACTCAGTGGTTAGCACTGTTGCCTCATAGCAAGAAGGTCCTAGGTTCCGTCCGAGTTGGACCTTGGGTCTTTCTGTGTGGAGTTTGCATGTTTTTCTTGTGCTTGCGTGGGTTTTCTCCAGGTACTCCAGTTTCCTCCCACATACAAAAAACATGCGTGTTAAGCTGCCTTCAGGCCCAGGCCTCCTTTGCAAAAGAGATCTGTGATCTCAATGAGATTTGTCTGATTAAAGGTTCATAAATAAAACAATAACTAAAACATGAGTCTTTGATCCGAGCTGTGACCTCAATGAACCAGTTGTTGTACGAGCTTAATCGCACGATGGGAACGGTCGTGGAGGACCGCAGACCTGCAGTGCGGTTTGGGACTCGCTTACAGCCGAGCGGGCTACACCAGGGGGAAGACGGGGACCCGTAGCTCGGGTTGAATGAAAGCTCACATAATTTGGACGAATTGGACTTCAGACAGCACCTGGACTCAAGGCTAACAGTAAGAGTACACTGAAGCCTGCCCTGAAGAATAAATAAATCAACTAATCTAATCGGGACACCCCAAGTAACCTTGAACAAAGGCTGACTGCAAATCTCTCCTGGAGTCTGAGCTACTGGAAAGAACTGTCGCACCCCCCCCCCCCCCCGAGAGCTCTCTGTGTGCTTTCAGATGAAGCCGGCTGAGTCCATCTGCAGACTGTGCTCTATCTGGACGATTGTTCACAGACTTATCTCACTGCTCCGCCACCAAAATGCAACATGTGATTTGTCTTATCTGTGCTTGAGCTGGTAGAGTTTTTTGACTGTATCATAGAATGTCCTAAGACAAAATGTGATAGAATCTTTTTTGAATACCACTGATTATCCTATTATAACCTTCCTTCTTTTTCCATATCTGATTGTTTGGCGGCGCAGATTAATTTCTGCTGCAGCTTCCATACGCATGTCCCCTCTCAAGGATGGTGCGTGCGTCAATTGCAATGTTTTGTGCTCCGGTGCAATGACGATGCCAATAAAGATATATTCTATTCTATTCTATGTTCTCCGTTCCTTTTAGTGCAATCTACAAGTTGACTTCTGGACATATCTGAAATGAGTTTCTGTGAGAAAGCAAATCAAAAACATCAACAGCTTGATAAGGAAAAACAAGTTGAATGTCAAAAATAAAGTCCCATTGTTACGACCGGTAAAGGCCAAAACATACAAAGTGGACACTGACACAGAAAAAGAATTTAAACAAATTTTATTGAACCTAAAATAAAGCACTCCAGGCTGGCAAGGTCCTCCCAGGCTTCTTTCACCAGGACTGGAGCGTCCTCGTCTGGTTCAGCATCCAAAGGAAAATAATTAAAAAGAAAGTTCAAAGAATTGTTGGACCGGTGAGTCTGGCCAAACACAAGAAAACGCCACCCAGGCAAACCCAACCCCTATATAGGGCCGTAGTGTTTCCCCAGGCGACGATCTACCTATAACCAACAAGGCCCTCACTATCCAATAAAATAAAGATGCGAAAACTAGGCTACCAACCCTCACCAGTCAAAAGTACAAAATAAAATGAAAAAGAGAAAAAGGTAACAGTCCCTCACTTTTATCCCCAGCTGTCCCCCTCTTGGACGGCTGCACAGACACTGCCCTCAGTGTCTCCAAAGTTAAACTCAAACAGGCCTCAGTGGCACAGGCCCACACCTCCTAAGTTTAGGCCAATGTTTCAACTGGCTCTTAAGGAGCCTCAACCCACACAGAACTCTAATAAAACTACTAGAGTCCTGACAAGCTCACCAGCTCATCTACAACTCCGAACAGGAGCAAACCATAAACTGTCAGGGAGAGTGGAGATCTCCCAATGTTCACACAATACAGCTCAGAAGCTGTCAATCAACACTCAGTTGTTTGTAAGTGTATCTTCAGCAGTTCCAGTGAACCTTAGCTGACGTCTGGTGTCTTCCACACCAGCCTCTACTTGATTAACAAACCCTATTGTATCAAGCTTTTCACCACACACAACTCTAGCAAACACTAGAGCTGTGACAAGAGCACCCTTGCTCTACAGGAGCTGTTTAAACAGCACCAAACCTCAAGAGCTTTTGCTCACACAAACTAGCATGAGAGCTCAACACTCAGTGATCAGAGTGGGTGGAGAACACTCTGGAACACACACACATGCAGCATACAACTGCTTTGATCAAAACTTGGTTTTTACCTGCAACAGGATTCCAAGTAGTTCCAACAAGCACCCTTGCTTGCGTCCACCAACCTCAGTTGGCAATCTCAACCTCACATCAGTAAGGCTCCACCGTGTTCAGGTCTCAGCTCAGACTATTTAAAAGGCTGAGAGCAAACAGGTGTTTCACCTGAGCTAATCAAGCCTGATTAGGCTGAGAGAAAAAAGTGCAGCTACAGGCTGCTGGTGCTTTCTTTAGCAGACTGCAGCCAACCTAAACACAACAATGATGTTTTTTAAAAAACTCTGAACCCCCTAAGGTTCATAACACCCATATTTCAATAAAAACAATAAAATCACTTTTTACCAGTATTTTTACTTTAATCCTGGATATGTTCAAATATAAAGTAAATGAATAATTGACCAGACTCAGACCTTGTTTCCATGTGCTCATATAAAATTTGCCATTTTTTAAAATCTTTGATTTAAAACAATAAATAAATAAAACCTCTTGTTTTTATGAGAAACTAATTTTCTGCAATGTGCAGTCTAAAACCAAGTTATTGTTCCCATGTGATACCATAATTATTATTATTTCTTTTCTTTATGCAGCATTTCTCAGCGCAGATGGCTTCAAACTGAAATAATCTATTTCATGGACCTGTTTTGTTCTGTACCCTGATGCATGCTCAATAATCCAGGTACCATACCATACCATACCATTTTATTTATAAAGCACTTTAAACAGGAACAAGTCCACACCAAAGTGCTGGACAAACAAACACGCAGCAGGCAACACAGACAATGAAGTACAACACGAAAAACATAAAAACATTGCAGATCATAAATCAAACGATCCAATACAAATCAGCTGGCATTGAAAGCAATGGAGTAGTAGTGAGTTTTTAACCGGGATTTGAAAACCTGAGAGGGAGGGGGCCTGTTTGATGAGCAGCGGTAACTCGTTCCAGAGTCTTGGGCCTGCTACAGAGAACGCCCTGTCACCCCTGCGCTTAAGGCGAGTTTCTGGAACTATTAAGAGTACCTGATCCTCTGACCTCAAAGCACGTGGAGGGACATATGGGTGTATCAGATCCGAGAGATAGGCGGGGGCGAGACTGTTCAGCGATTTGTAGACATACATGAGAATTTTGAATTGGATTCGAAGATGAACCGGTAGCCAGTGAAGGGAGGCCAAGACTGGTGTAATGTGCTCTCTTTTGCGTGTGCTGGTTAAAAATCGGGCAGCTGCGTTCTGAACCAGTTGTAATCGTGCAATGGTGGCTTGACTGACGCCAAACAGAAGTGAATTGCAGTAATCAAGCCTAGATGTAATGAATGCGTGAATCACTGTCTCCAGGTGCTTTTTGGATAATATGGGCTTCAGCTTAGACAGACGCCTCAGCTGGAAAAAACAGGATTTGACGATCATGTTTACATGACTGTTGAGTTTCATGGAAGGATCCATTATCACTCCCAGATTTTTGACTTTTTGTTTTTCGGACAGGGGTAGAGCAGACAGGTCAATGCAGTGGTTTGAGGTTGTGTCATTGGGAAGGAACAATATGGCTTCAGACTTCTTATCATTGAAGCTTAAGAAATTTAAAGCCATCCAGTCCCTGATGTCAGCCAGGCAGTCGAGCAGAGGTTGAATAGAGCCTGTACCATTTTGTCTTAGGGGGAAGTAAATTTGACAGTCATCAGCGTAGAAGTGGAAAGGTATATTGTGTTTCCGGAAAATAGCACCGAGTGGCAGCAGGTATAAGGAGAACAAGAGAGGACCCAGGATGGACCCCTGCGGAACCCCCCATTTAAGAGCCGCCACTGCAGAAGTAAAATCATTGATGGACACACAAAAAGACCTGTCAGAGAGGTAGGATCTGAACCAGTTTAGGGCTGATCCTGAGATGCCCACCCACTGCTCCAACCTAGCAATGAGGATCTCATGGTCGATGGTGTCGAAAGTGGATGTGAGGTCCAATAGGACAAGCAGCACAGAGTCACCAGTATCTGTGGATAGGAAGATGTCGTTAAAAACAGGTAGAAAAATCTAACAAAGCTAAGTCCAGAGGACCAGACTTAGCTTTTTTAGACGTTTTGTTCTGTATTTCTGCACAAACACGCCTTATTGTTTTGAACATCTCATCACAGTTGCCCAGCTTCATGACTGTAGAGGTCACGTCTGATTTTACATCAGGTCAATCTGCCCTCTCCACTGATATGTTCAGCTCTGAAAAGGGCTGACATCCTTGTGCAACACATGTATCTGATGAGCTCTATAACTCTTTTATAAAGCATTCTTTCATTATCTTGCATGTCTGGAATTATTTCTGAGAGGATCTATGTGATTGTGCAATTCTTCTGTCCTGCTCTACTCAGTGCTTCTCCCTCATGTATTCAGCTCCTGCCTCCACCACCTGCTGTCCTTACCCAGGTGTTTGTCATTGTCTGTTTGTTAGTGTTTGTATTTAAGTCTGTCTCTGTCAGTGGTGGCTGGTGGAGTTTTCTCTGGG
>JBBPBX010026615.1:0-31406 GCA_038048925.1 Garcialebias charrua | reverse complement strand
AGCTTTGGTTTAATTTGTTTTATTGAACTAAATAAATGCTAAAATGTTTAAGTACCTGTATACAAAACATGTTAACACAAAATTAATTAAAAACATTTGTATTATTACTTTAATTCCTCAAAATAGCCATCTTAGTCTTTGATACTGCATTTTAAGTATCCAGACAGGGGTTTCCTTTAAGATGACTTACTGTTAACTCTAAGCAGTGTAATAGAATGATGCAGTTTGAAAACATCCCTGAAGCAGCTGGCAGTTTGATGGATGTATGGTTCAAATCCTTTGATTGAGCTCATCCCAAGCTATGACATAATATACCCATTGTTCTTTTACTTCACTAATCAGGAAAGTTTTTATACCCTAGAGGTGTGATTTAGTTCAATTGCTGACAAAATTGGCAGCTGTCAAGCTAATGTCCCATGGTAGAGAGTTGCACTGCAAGCTGGAATTGTTGAGGCAAAAACAAAATGCACTTTTCTTGGAAGAAAATCAGTGCGACTCAAATAGTGTTTGTGTATTGTTTTTGTTGTACAAACCTCAAGAGGCCTTCTCATACCCCGTATTTTCAAGGTGAGAAGGCCTTCAGAAGGAAAGAGAGAACATTTATGCTAGTTTGAGAAAATCATTGCAAAGTGAAGCCATTTTTTTTTCTACGTCTGTCTTAAACTGAAATTATACTGATCCTCGACTCATAACTTGTGCAATTGTAATGTTCAAAGACATACCCATCTAGTTAACTAATTCCCCTTTTCCATAGTACCTTTTAGTACTGGTACAACATGGTTCGGCTCGGTACAGGTTGTATTTCCATTATACTTTCAGTACCGGTTCCAGTGGGTGGGGTTCAAATTGACATCACGCCTCACCAGCTGGTGGCGGTAAGACCTAGAAACAGGGTGAGAATTTATTTTGAAGTTTCTGGTAACTTAAAAAGAATATAGATTATTAAAATGATCTAATTAAACTATATNTGACACCAGGTGTACAATGGCAACTTGAATCTAATATCAGAGATTAGATTATTTCTGAAAACAGATTTGAAAAGCGTCTGCTATATATATATCCTTTATGTCGCCTGAATACGCCTTGAAAATCCTGTCATAGAAACGCAATGGATGTTCATCTTTTCTCTGCAAGACATTTCGGGCAGCTAAGTAGTCACCACACAATGAGAGAGATTTTCTCTCTGTGCGAGGTGCAGGGGGAGCAGGTCCTCGGTGTTGACATGCAAATACCCTTTGAGAAATGTGCTATAGAGCTACAGGGTCTCGCAGAGACGAGAACAACCCTAACAGCTATGGCTATGGTTCACATGCAGATTGGCGAAATGACACTACGCCACCCGGTGTACGTGTCTAAACTTGACTCATTCCCATTTCTGGTTGGCCAAGATTTTATAAACCGCTTCAACGCGATTATAGATTATGGTCGACGGAAAATGTGGAGCACAGTGAGAAAACCCCTGCCAATAAAAGTGCCTCCTAGTTGTGATACAGACTGCCTAACCGCAGGTACCGCAAAGGACACACGGGACACCTCATCCGAGGACGAGAGCCCGGTAAGTGAACCTTCAACTACAGGTGAGACAGAAGAGACCCAAAAGTTGGACCAAACTCTGGCCCAACAAGAGAACCTCCTCTGTGAGCTGACACATTCAGCACTCCCTGACCACTGCCTACCACAGGTAGTGAAAGGTGTTGAGATCCACGGATCCCACACCGAAGACGCTGTACTGTCCTCTGAGACAGGTAATTCGGCAATCAACCAAGCTTTCAATGAAACCTTGGTTCAAGGGCATCTGAGTCCAGAAAATGACAGTCAACCAAACGCTGACAGTCACTTGGACATCATTGTTGCAGATTACGAGGACCCCTCATCAGACAAAATGGGGGCAAACTCACATTACCTACCACAGGTAGAGAAAGGTGTGGAGATCCAAGGACCCCACACCGAGGTTGCTGTACTGTCCCCTGGGACAGGTAAATCGGCTATCAGCCAAGCTTTCGATGAAACCTTGGTTCAGGGACATTTGTGTCTAGAACTAATCAGAAATGACATAGTTTTTACAGACTCAAAGAGCCCCTCTTCAGTCGAGAGGTGGGAAGACACACACAACGACAGTGACCCGTCGCAGTCTGTACAATCAGACACACCTGCGACTGCGCCGACGGTTGTGACACACCTGAATTACACGGAAAGAGGTAAACGTAAGAAGATACGTTGGCCAAAACCTAAACGATTCCTGTGTACCGTCTTCTCTCAGCTGCGCGAACAGTTTAAACTAAACGGTGGCATCCTAACTTGTGCCCATGGACGGACGTCCTCACCTGTGCTCGTGGTCCCCCATGACCAAAGGGGGGTGATGTTAGGCCATGCCAAAGACAAAGATTTGAATGTACACCTAAGAAACACTTTTGCTTTCGCCCAGAAAAACCTGGAAAGATCTGCTGAAGGACGTAAGGCGTACTATGACCAGAAGGCCTCTCACAATGAACTCCAAGTGGGAGACAGAGTCTGGTACTATACGTTCGCCCCAGCAACCGGGAAAGGAGAGTCCGAGACCGGAACTCTCGCCCGCAAACTAATGCCCAGGTGGACTGGACCTCATCTGATAACAGACAAAGTGTCCTCAGTCGTCTACGAAATCAAAATCAGCAAAGGCCGCAAAGAGCCAATTGCTAAATGGGTACATCGAAATCAGATCAAACCTTACAAGGCGTTCAATGACTCCACAAAAGACAAAGATCTCACAAACACACCGACTTCATGGGATAATAAGGTCGTCCAAACACAAGTTAGTAAATAAACTAATCAGGTTTAAACTACCGTATTTCCCACCCTATAAGTCGCATTGTCCAATTTGAACTTAGAAACGCTAAGCCTAAAACCCACAACAAAAAACTAACCTTAACAACCGTTTAAATCCACGAGATTTAATTTGACCTCGGTCATAAAGTTGAGACCTGTTTTTCTTGTGTGTTGCACTTTGGAATCTGACGACAAGAGTGTGTCGAAGCAGTGAAACGTTGTTTCCTTGTTGTTTAGTCATTACTGTTGTCATTAGTTGAGATATTGTTTTGGTTCTGAACACTCCCAGCCAAAAAGGTTTTGTATTAACATTGGTTAATGAATGATATGGATTTAACTATGCCAACATGCAGTTCGTTTTGTTAAATCTCAATCGTCGAAGAGTCAATGTAGTTTAAAGCTACTCAAGGTACCATAAACTACACTGGTCTCACAATTTCTAAATTGAACCGATTCGATCGTTTCTATTCTAGATTATCTATTCATTTTGATGAGTCTCGCCATAGACTTCAAAATTTATTAGGAATACCAAATCCTACGTCGTTCGTCTAAAAGACAACAGACATTTAGATCAAACTATATTTCATTTTTATTTTAGTTTAACCTAAACTAAGTAATGAATGGAGGAATAGTTTGGAATTAGAGGCCTTCGTTACAGAAGCCCTCCAAAATTTTATAGGTACAGATCCCTATATCTAATTTTACAGAATTGATCCACCCCTTAATTGGTAATTGTAGCTGATCTAAACCATGATAGCTTACATACCAGGTGCATATAGGTAGGGCCTAATGTAAAATCCCAATCATAAGCCCACCTAAAAAACCACATAATTGCATGACACATAGAACCAGAGTGGCACTGACTGGAAACCAACCAGCCAACAACCTTCGATGTGGGGACCTGCAGCTCCAACGCTTGGTCTTCAACCTCCATCCAAGGGTCGCCTCCTCTGCGTCAATCGAGGGATCCCCTCTACATGCTGATTATGAAAACAATTGTTGCTGATCAATCAACAAAACTAATCGTTGTGGATTTACTGCTGTGGAATTACCGCTGTGGATTATAAGACTTTGCTTTCCAAGGGATCACAGACTTTGTTTTCCAAGAGTTAACAGACTTTGTTTTCCAAAGGATTAAAAGCTTTTCGCAATGGGATTACCTCCGAACAGTATGGAATTTCCAAAAACTTTATGGGATTATAATTTTTGATTTTTCTTTTCCACTTACTGGATTACTTCAAGATCAAAGACAGTTCAAGGTTTCCTTTCGTGTTGGACCCCATCCCCAAGGACTGGCGATGGCTTCCAAAAGGGGGGAGATGTAGTGGACCTACCCAGGGTCAAACTAAGGTTTTTGAACTGTCCAGTGATGACCTTTACTGACCTCTCAGTAAAGCAAGACATTTACCACAAAATCATTCCATTAGCTGTAATCTGAGAACATAGTCACCAAAAGAGACTATTTCTATCTTTGATTTTAGGCTGATGTGATCAAAAGAATAACTTTTGTCATTTTCATGATGTGTGCTTTTAAGCTGTGTTATTCTGTAAGAGTTAAACTGTGTTCACTGCTGTGTTAAAGGTGAAATCTCGGGTCACATAGACCAGACGGTTTTGTTTAGAAAGTCAGAAGACAGGTTAATCCGTTGTTTTTCATGAACAAGGCTCCAGCTTCTCTGTCTTTTCCTAAACAAATCTCCCTCTGCTCTGGCTGTAACCTTGGGTCGCGATAACACAAGCTCACTCCTCTCTTTGATCCTGCTTTAAGTTCCAAGCTGTGGCTGGAACGGGAGAGTCGGCAAGAGTCTGCAAGAGTTTGGAAGGAACCAGAAGGTTCCAGAGTTTCTGGGAGCTTCAAAAGAGATGTGAACCTTCCCAAAGAGCTGAATGACCACCAGTCACGCGCTAAGGACTCGTCATCCAGCTGGGACTGATAACATGTTGTTATGGGTCCACTTCGAACGAGCGTAAGCTCAAAAACTTTGTTTATTCCTTCCTGGAATAAGTTTATCTTGAAGTCAGAGGCCTGAAGCTGACATATTCTCTGATGACCAAGCGAAACCAGGAGACGTTGAAACGTAAACTAGAACCAGTTTTGGACGTGCTGGGACTAAAGGACTCTGTGCATCTGAAGGCTGGTGTCATTTCTTTATCAGACTCGTCGTCGAAAGGTAAAGAGCTGTTTACAAAACGTACCTGGATTTTAGCAGAAGTCGGATGAGAAGTGTCACTCTGGTATCATGCTCACGATAATTTCTTCTTAAATCTTTCCTCCTATTCTTTCCCCTCTCAATCTAAGCTGGAAACTAATTAAGTTTAAAGAGCCCTCAGACTAAATATGTTTAACATCTAGTATTTATGTCTGTTGTGTTAAATTTAAGTGTGCTGACGTATTAATTTGAAAGAAAGTGAAATCATGTCAATCAAGTGTAATGGTGTTAATTTAGTTGATTTATTTTAAATAAATGGTAGTGTCGCCTGGCATACCAAACTAAAATCACCGTTTTTGTCACTTAATGGCTATGGTTATTTATCCATCACAAAGATCACAGAAATATTGAATAAACTGAAAAAGAAAAGAATCTGTGAAATTACTATTCAATCTGAATAAGTAGATTAATTAAGGATAAAGAGGTCAGTATTAATATATATATATATCCTACTAATGAACTTTAGTTCACTATTAAATCTCGGATGAACCAGATTCTACAAAAGCATCTATATTTAAAATTTTATAGGCTTTCTTCATCATTTAATGTATTTGCACTAATTGTCTACTGTTTTGTTCAATTTAGAAATGTGGTTTTGTTTCTTGTATACAGATTTATTTATTTGTTTTAGCTGTGCTTTAAAGTTGTTGTTTTGTGATTTGTACACCTGTGGGTTAGAATAAAGTTGTATTAAGGCGGTATCTCTTCTTTAAACATGTTTGAGGGAAATATTCCTGAGCGATTCAATAATTTTGTCTTTGTATGGTTTTCAGCTGAGATAACTTTAACAGATTATTTAATAGTCATTAAAGTAAAAACAGGATTTCATGATAAAGCCGGCACAGTTTATTTATTTTTTTATCTTCACTGATAAAATAAATACTTTATTTTTTACATGAACTGTTTTTAAAAGTCCGGTCTGCGCTTCTACCGGGATTGGGGTTCAGCCTTCAAGCGAGGCTGGGGTCTGGGTAATGGCCTTCTGTGAGTCAGCAGTTTGTATGATCCTCTGTGGTGAGCAGCGGAGCTCGGAGCCCGCAGAGCATGCAAGGCCGGGATCCATAGCCCGAGCCCCGAGTCGGCAGCATGGAGGATCTTCCGCGGTCACCGGCAGAGCTCGGAGCCAGGGAGATGACGCCCTGCCCGGCCTGAGGGGGCTCTGAAGCTCCAGTGGAGAGGACCGAGAGTCGAGGGCCGGATAGAGTCGAGGACCGGATAGAGTCGAGGACCGGAGAGAGTCGAGGACCGGAGAGAGTCGAGGACCGGAGAGAGTCGAGGACCGGAGAGAGTCGAGGACCGGAGAGAGTCGAGGACCGGAGAGAGTCGAGGACCGGAGAGAGTCGAGGACCGGAGAGAGTCGAGGACCGGAGAGAGTCGAGGACCGGAGAGAGTCGAGGACCGGAGAGAGTCGAGGACCGGAGAGAGTCGAGGACCGGAGAGAGTCGAGGACCGGAGAGAGTCGAGGACCGGAGAGAGTCGAGGACCGGAGAGAGTCGAGGACTGGCGGAGCTCCATGTAGCTCACTCTGAATTTTGTCGTCGGCCACCATGCACAAAAAGTGACTGCACTTCAGCTTTAGACCATGGTGTTGTCATTATTATATACCGGTATATATATTTTTAATGGGTCCAATCACTCCTCGAGTTCAAACACTGGTAATTGCAAATTACATCTAAAATGTTTTGAAAAATTCTCAAACCCCTCTAGTGACTCTGCCCCCTGACTAGTCAGTGACCCGACAGTGTTCTGATGTCATGTTTTGGTGCCGCTCGGCTCGCTTGGTACCGCAGAGAAGAAGGGACCAAAAAGAAGTGTGGGTTCCACGAACATGTGATAGTGGAAAAGGGCTCAAAACCATACCGAACTGAGTCAAGTTGTACTGAAGAGGAGCTATGGAAAAGGGGCTTAATTCACACCTGCGAGCATGGAGCCTGCTACATTGGTCAGGTGGTGTCTGCTCCAAGCATGCCACAGTTGACTGATCAGAATAGGGCCCGACCTCAAGCTGGTGTTCCACAAGAAAGCTGCAGCATTACTGGTATTTTGATTGAACATTGGTGCTAGCTATAAATTGATGGGCGGGATCCTTTTAAAGGTAGTTGTCAGAAACAGGCTGTGAAATGGGCATCCAGAATTTGGGATTATACAGAATGGGTTGTCCTGACCTCAACCCCATTGAACACCTGTGGGATCAGCTTAGGCATGCTATTTCTTCCAGAGTGACCAACACAACCACACTGGCTGACTTATACCAAATGCTGGTGGGCAGCATATGTAGTAGGTGACACGTTGCTGTGGCTGTGTATGGTTCTTGCACATGCCACTGAGGCCCTGGGTTATTACATTAATAAATTGTTAAATTTCCAAATAGGTCTTGTTTCTGCAGACTTCAATCATCCAACCCAATAAATGACATTAAAAAAAGAATCAATACCAAAGTAAGTTTTTTTTGGCATCGACGGGGGAAAAGTTATCAAGTTTTTCGCATACTCGACTCTGCAGCTCCTCCCACAAATACCATACCGTCGTCAGAGGTAGATTGCAGGTCAGGTACACAGGTGCCATCTTACCGGAAGCACTTTACATACAAATCTGGCACCATTTAAGATTAAATAAAAGGCTTTCCAACAATATCAGATTTATTGTCAAGCAATATTGTTACAACATATATAACTGTATCACCAAAAACACTTTTTTATTTTGTGTGTGCTAAGTTTAGTTTATTTAGGCACTGGATAACCTGAGATTCTAAATGACAGACCAGTGTGTCCTATTGTGATGTTTTGGAGTCTTACATTAAGATATGGTTTTAGTATTTCTCATTACTAAGCCAATAAAGTTGACTGACACTGGATGTGAGAAAATAATGTGATGAGTAAAAAACCTTCAAAATGTACAAAGTTAGTGGAAATGAGAAGGTCAATGCTCCAGTCAGGTCTGTCCATTAAATATGAGACTTCAGCCCAAAGACAGTCAGCTTAGCCTAATATAAAAGCTGGACGCGGCGGGAAAATGTCTTGCTTGTCTCTTTTCGCACATCAAAAAAGTTATGCATTATATATAACCTTTGCTATGAGGTTTCCAGATGGGAGAGACAGTGGTGAGTCAATGAGCCTAGCGCTGGTTACAAAGAGATCGGCTGTATCCAAAATCACTATCTGCTGACTACGTTTGAGCTCTCTGTTTGCCTCTGTTGGTTTGATTGAATGTATGAACTGAGTGAGAGAGGTATTATTCTTCTTTATAGAAAGAAAAAAAGCATTATCTAAAGACTATACTTCCTTACAAGTACCAAAATCTTTAAATCTGCTTTTTTCTGCTCAATATCTGTTGTTCTTTTTATCATCTGGGTGCATTGTTGTTTAGTTTTGTTGAAAGAGTCGAGGAAACTTTAGAATCTTTTAGCGAAAACACCAAAGAAATTGCTTCATGAAAGGAAATCCAGCCCGTAATGATGATGGGGAATCAAAGGAAATGGTGTGTTTTATGAAATCACACAGTTATGTCATATTTTTGATAGAGATGAAAGGGTTTTTCTTTGCTAGTTTTTCTTTAAAGGGGACCACATATATGTTTTTAAAATGTTTATGGTATTTCTTTGGGGTTAAAAAACAGTGTTCATTCAATTTAATACACAAAATAATTCTTAGATAATCAATTATACCCTTTTTAATTCTGCCATTTTTAACTTTCGTTTTGAACGACTGGTTCTGATTGAAGTTCTGAAGTCCACGCCCTTCAACGATCTGTTTACGCCCTCTGTAACAGCCAGTATCTGTATAATGTGTTGTTGTTTTAAAATTAGCTCTTTTTTTTTTACTCATTTGACTTACTGTTAGTGTTAGCTTAAGATAACTTACCGAAACCCGTCTGAGCGCGCCGCAATTTGCTGCTCCTTTTAGCATGAGACCACCCGAATCCGATGCTAATGTTAGCTTGTTCCTCTTCCGGTTTTCGCCAGCTCCGCTCGTTCACGCGGAGATTTTGGGAGTTATCGCTGTTCCAGTCAAGACAACACAAAGTTCAACAAGTGTCTCCCTTAAATTAATCCGTAAGGAGAAGGTCCTCGCTGCTGCGAGGCTTCTGCCAGGCTGCAACGAGGCTGTACACTTGAAGCTCCGCTCCATCGTGCCAGAAGATGGTCCCGTTGACGCCGGTCCCTACGACGGGGGTCTGCTCGTTTAATTTTTGCCGGCTGCGCGTTGTGAGCGATCGCAAATACACTAAAAATTGAACTAAAACATAAAAATAACACTTATACTTTATTTATAAAGCCATTTAAAAAAACCGCAGCTGCAACAAAGTGCTGTACACATGAAATTAAGAACATATAAACAAAAGATGAGATGAAATCATGAAAAACAACCGTCATGTGTTTCATACAGAAGTGGGTTGAGCCTAACTAGGGGTTGCTAGGTGAGGGGCTGGACCTAACCAGGGGTTGCTAGGTGAGGGGCTGGTCAGGTTTGAGGTGATTGGCTGCGGTTTGTGACGTAACAAACCGCAGGAAGTGAGAACCTGACCGTTTATATCACAGACAAATAAATCTACTTAGAGTAAATAAACCACTGGGTGCATTTTTTTGGCACAAGGACTGTTTTTTTATGAAGTAAATACCCAAAGTTTAGTAAAAAAACATCAAAAAGTGCATTTTGCATGTGTGGTCCCCTTTAAGTATAATAGTAAATGGGTATAAAATGACAACAATTTTATGAATTTTAGTGCTTCGGTCTGCAAAATGTTTGCTGTTTTGGCTCTAGAAAGACTATCTTGGTGTCTTATGATGAAACTGAGACATTTCATCATGGGCTCTGCTAAAATCTTTCAACATATATTTGTGAGCAAGATTTGTGAAAGTGAGATCAACTCTTTTATCATCTAACCTTGGCTTGAGTCCGATATTTCCAATAAAACGGACTTGTATCCCCCCCTCAAACATGCTTTTGACTATACTGTATGTCCTCTTTCAGGTGGCCGGTCAGGAGGAGATTTTGAGTGTTTCTAAGGAGGACCTGGTGGCATACCTGTCCAACGACAGTCTGAACACGAAGGCTGAGGAGCTGGTCTATGAAACCGTCATCAAATGGATCAAGCAAGACCCCACCTCCAGAGTTCAGGTAACAACGCTGAAAACTAGCTCATTTGCATTAAACCTTGTTCAAACTGCACCTTTATCATAAAGCAAAAACCTCAAGATGAAGCTCTTGTTACGTCTGACAGCACAGATCCTGCAGGTATGTAGAGCAGTATTAAAACAATTGTTCTGTCTTTTTCCAAGTGATGCACAGTGTGAAAAAACAGACAAGTAGCTCCTTGTTCCCTCCTGGTAGTGTTCGTTAACTTTGTTCTTAAGACTCACACAGCAGTTGTTCAGAATCCCAGGGCGCTGTGCCCTCAGAATCTGCCATATTCTTAGTTCCTTTTCATTTGTTTGTGAGACTCTGTATCACATTAAAAAAAACATCAGACAGCTGCGGTCCTTCTGGCCAAACAGGTGTTAGATGTGTTCATGAAGGCCGTTAATCATAACCAAAGGTTACATCACATAGATGGGTATTGACAGAGGGGTGCGACAGGTCAGATCTTAACCGGCATGTGATCGATGAGGCTCAAGGTGAGAGCGTTGTCTTTATGGAAAAGGTAAATGGACTCAGACTTTGTATCCAGCTGAGAAAAAGACAGGAAAAAAAAAGGTTATGAGGTATTTATAGGTCCATGAATTTTATGTGGATGATTTAAAAATATTTTATAGCTGTTTTAAAACGGAGTAGAGATGATTATCTGACGAATTGCTCGGTTCCATCGTCGTGAGATTCATTCCGCTCCAAAGTAATGTCTTCTCATCAAGCAGCAAGTGGAGAAACTGCCTCATATCAGCTGGATCAGATTCAGTGCAGGCCTTGGCAATCAATGCTTCTTTATTGGCACACGCTTTTATGAGGCACGTGCGTCAACGTTGGGATTTTTCACCTTTTGGATTTAACCGCTAGCATTTATCCCTTGATATGTGAAACTGTTGTGATCATGGAGAAATCCATCTGGAGGTGTTTTTTTTACCTTTTAGGTGCAACGCGATATCTGGATAAAACTAAAATAGAAATTGGTGCGGCTCACTGACGAAAAAGTAGCACAGTCACACATTTTCTTAAGCGTACCAACAATTTTTAGGAAAATATAAAATCCCTTGTCGACTCTAGAGCCAGCTCGGTCCAGTGGACTCCTCCAATCTCACAGTCTGTTGGAGAGGTGCAGAGGTGGGTTAGTCAGATGAAGTGGAAGAAATGTTCCCGGTTGTCTGAACAACCCACCACAGTGGTTCCTGAAACGAGACACCGGGGTCAGCTTCAGGGAGACAAAGAGAAGAGGGGCGCGGGGAGTCGGAGAGATAGAAAGTATCAGAGCGAGATGAAAAACGGAAAAGAACGTTCAAAGTGGAAGAGCAAAAATCTGCGCCCCCGTGTTCTAATGTGAAATCCAGTGATTTGTGGCACCCAGGGAGCTGTGATGTGATTGAGCTCGCAGTCGAGCTCAAATCTCTTGCCCATACGTAACTGGGAAAATTATTGAGCCCGCTGCCTGAAAAGAGGACAGAACATGGAAATGAATGAGTAGGATGACTCCATAATGCCACAGGAGGTATTTGATGTGACCCTGAAGGCTGGCTTTATACGCATGGTCCAACTCTTGGCTCGTCATTCCCTTCCTCCCTCGTTTCTGTCCATCTGCTCGTTCGGAGGCAGAGCATGGCTGAGATCACTCCCCCAGAACCTGTGACACTTTTTAATGACATGTCAGAGCAGAATGTCAAAGCACTGCTGGGGGGGAAAGAAACGACAGAAAGGGAGGAAAAAGCCTTAAGCTATGAGCCAAGTTGGTGCGTGTTTGTATTCATCTGAGCCTCATGCGTCTTTTGTAGGTTTATGTGTCTGCGCGTGTGCTATGAGTCGTAAGCTGCAGGCTATAGAGTGGAAAAGTGGCATATTGAAGGCACTGGGTAAATAATATGCAATTTTCTCTTTCCACTATGCTGTCACTAACAACCGTTGGCACCGGGAAATGGGGCCCGGACATCATTTAGAGACAAGGAGAGCATTTGGGTGTTGGAAATGGTTGGCTATAAGAGACAAAGCAACTGAATGGAAGTTAAGAGTATGCTGTCCAGCATGAGTTTATATCAGCATGAAAATATAAATGAAAAAAGAGAGTCATATGGCCTCTCAACAGAGGAGCATTGGCAGATAACGAATGGGAGATCAATTTTGTCAACATTAATAATTGGAAAAAAAATTGAATGATTTGTCAGACTCATGGTCATGTTTTTAGATTATTGTTGTTGTTTTTTTGTCACAGGGGGGAGGAAGTCTGGTTTAGGGAAACTCAGGATGTCCTCTCTGCTTTATGCAGATGGTGTGGTTCTGTTAACGTCTTTAGGACCTTCACCCGAGTGTAAGGCAGCGATGAGAGTCTGATCCTCTCATAGAGAACAGAAACAAGGCGGATTGCTCGCTTTGGGTTACAGATGAGTCGTCGCTTCAAATAAAGAAGTTTATGTTTATGTTTATGTTTATTAAATTTGTTCATTTTTTTTACAAAAGAAACAATACAAGGCAATCTCATAATGATAGTGTACAAAATGTAAAAAAATGAAAGGTGGCAGAAAGAAGAATAAATCTTATTATATCTGCCCCTTATCTCCAACAATCAGATTAAACAACAGTAGTCAAACCATGTAAACAATAATAATCTTCAACCAACTTTTTCCAACAGTCAGGTTAAACAATAATATTCTTCAACCAACAGTACAAAATTACTAACTCTTTTTAATTTTCTAACTAACAGTACAAAATGACTAACTCTTTCTAATTTTCTAACTAATACAATACACATTACGTTATTTCACATATATTTTTTTAACACATTTGTTTTGATCATTTTTTTAAATGTAAACATTGACTTGGCATTTTTAACTACATTCTCCAAGCCATTCCATAATCTAATTCCCTGGATTGAGGTAGAACGTCCCTTCAAACTGGTTCTGAATTGTGGTTTTACAAACAACTCTGTTCCCTTAAGATTATAACAACTTTGTCTTTTAACAAAGTGCATTTGGATATTTAAAGGTAATGCATTATTTTGAGCTCTATACATAACTGATAAAATATTATAGTCTACCAAATCATGGAACTTCAATAATTTTAGTTGATAAAATAATGTACTTGATGGATGACGGTAATGCTTTCTAGTGATAATTCTTACAGCTCTTTTCTGTAATACAAAAATAGGCTTTGTGATTGTTTTACACGCTTTCCCCCAAACATCAATACAATAGATTAAGTGTGGAACAATGATTGTGTTATACAACAAATACAGAGCTTTATCATTCAATAGGTCTCTGACTTTGTACAGTACTGCTATCGATCTAGCTATTTTTATTCTTACAGAATTTATGTGTTGTTTCCATGTCAGTTTGTCATCAATGATAACACCCAAAAACTTCACCTCATTCACTCTACAAATCTCAACATCCTCAATTTTGAGTGGAACATCAACAGTTTTCTTTTTATTACCGAATATCATGTAATTAGTTTTTTCTAGATTTAATGATAATTTATTTATTTTAAACCAAGTTTGTATCTTGACAAATTCTGTCTTTATCAATTCTAACATTTGTTCTATATCTTCACCTGAACAGAAAAAAGTGGTATCATCAGCGAAAAGTACACATTTAAGGAGTCCTGACACATTTACCAAGTCATTCACATATAAAATAAAAAGCTTTGGTCCAAGTACAGAGCCTTGGGGAACTCCACATGTGATATTACAGAGGTCAGATCTTACATCATTTATTTGTACAAATTGTTTCCTATTTTTTAAGTAGCTAGATACCCACTGTAATGCTGGTCCTCTAATACCATATTTGTTCAGTTTTTCAAGGAGAATGGTGTGATCAATAGTATCGAATGCTTTTTTTAAATCAACAAAAATACTGATACAATGTTGTTTTTGATCGACAGCAGTAGTTATTTGTTCCATTAATTCCATGAGAGCCATTGATGTAGAGTTTTTTGATCTAAACCCATACTGACTGTTGCTTAGAATATTTTGTTTATCTATAAATTGGTCTAGTCTGTTCACAAATAGTTTTTCAAGAATTTTTGAAAACTGTGGTAACAAGGATATAGGTCTATAATTGTTGAATACACATTTATCACCATTTTTAAAAAGAGGAACGACCTTAGCTACTTTCATATTATCTGGAAAAATTCCTGTTGAAAATGATAAGTTACATATGTATGTGAACGGCTCAATAATATGGCTCATTATGTCCTTTACAAACATCATATCCATGTCCACCCAGTCTTTCGATCTCTTGTCTGTAAGATGTTTTACTACATTCATTATTTCCTCAAATACATTCAAATACATTCAAATACAAGTTCAAATACATTAGTGGTTGGGTCACATATATACCATATTTTTCACCCTATATGTCACAGTTTTTTGCATAATTTGCATGCGCTGCGACTTATAGGCTGAAGCAACGTATTTATGGATTTTTCCCCCCATATTTATAAACTAATTTTTGGCTGAGATATGACAATTTTTATTCATTCTGACTGGAAAAAAAATTAACAGTACCATTTTCAGCCACTAGATAGCAGAAGAGTAGTAGTAGCATTAAGGCATGCTGTTGTAGCATAGAATAGGTAATCATGGCTATAATGACAAATTCAAAAAGTTCAAGTCAAAAACAACTGGACTTTATTTATTATACTTTGTACTGTACTTTGTTTTTTTTGTCTTGAACTTTTTTTGAATTTACCATGTCCTGGATTACTGAGAACCTTCACCAGCTATTGACACAATCGGCTTGCCATATCCACCCATCTTTGTTCTGCTCGCTGCTTGAAGCAAGTCAAACCAGCTACACCGCCCTGGCGAAATGCAGCTAATTTGACCATAAGTGCATTTATTAAGTAAAAGTTCAACTGAGACACACCTTTGCTATAATTTCGAGAAAACAATTGTTTTAGGTGCGTTTCTTGTTACATTTTGAAGAAACGAGCAGCTTTCCTCCTTCCTTTTTTTCCCTCCCTCTGCATGCTCCCGGAGCACCTCAGCAGCAAAACTATTTTTGAAATTCAGCAGATTTGACCATTAAAGTGCATTTTTAAAGGAATAGTTCAACTGAGACACACCTTTGCTATAATTTCAAGCAAACAAATAATAGTTTTTAGGTGTTTATCTTGTTAAATTTGCACAGTGGCTCATCGCATGCACGCGTTTACTTCTGCTTTTGAAATACAGCTGATTTGACCATCAAAGTGCATTTATTAAGCAAACGTTAGACTGAAACACACATTTACTATATTTTTGAGCAAACATTTTGAGCCACCATTTGGCAGCCCATTGATTTTTGGCACAGCACCAGCCCACGTTTCCGGGTTTGGTCCACATTTCCTGTTATACACTTTCAAGGCTATTCATAGCCTCGCCCCTCCTTACCTGTCTGATCTCCTCCACATTACCACCCATTCACGCTCCCTTCGTTCTTCCTCTTCCATCCACCTTAACGTGCCTCTTGTCCGCCTCCGCACCATGGGACACAGAGCCTTTTCTCACTCTGCTCCCCAACTCTGGAACGCTCTTCCCCCAGACATCCGTAACATTGACTGCCTTCTGACCTTCAAATCAAAACTCAAAACTCATCTGTTCAAGTTAGCCTTCTCACTTTAATTTTTTTTTTTTATGTAGTTATTTTATATATTTTCTTTTTTGTGTGTTTTTTAATTGATTTTAATTTTTCTTTTTACCGGTATATAGTTATTTTATACTGTTTTTATTGTGTTTTTAATGCTGTAAAGTGTCCTTGAGTGTTTTGAAAGGCGCTACCAAATAAAATGCATTATTATTATTATTATTATTTCCTAGTTTGGCCCACATTTCGTGGTGCGACCCACATTTCCGGGTTCGGCCCACATTTCCAGGTTCAGCCCACATTTCCTGGTTCAGCCCACATTTCCTGGTTCAGTCCACATTTCTTGGTTGTCAGCGGTAACACGTAACAAACGAGACGCATCAGCGGTGATGCATAATAGATCATAGATGTGACGTATACGGCGAAGCAACATATTTATGTATTTTTCCACTTTTTAGACAAATTTGGACTGATGCGACTTATAGGGCGGTGCGACGTGTACAGTGGAAAATATGGTAGGCATTTAGGACAGGAGAAGGAGTAATCATGAAGTTTCACCTACGGTAATGAGGGCATTACTCTGGTCTATTATGACAAAGCTGGTCCAAAAGGCAAAACTTTCAATTTACTATTTAGTGCACATTCCAGCCCTTTTCTATGGTTATGAAATCCCAAACCACAGGTAGTAAAATGAGTTGTTTCTGTACGGTTTCCAGACTCAGCCTTAGAAATACAAAGTTTATTCATCTGGCTAGAGCTCAGAGTAGATCTGTGACTTCTCTATGACTTGAGCTGAGGTAGATTGAGCCTTTGATCCAGATGCCTTCTGGATGCCAACCTCTTGTGGTGTTCAGGTCATGTTCTAGGAGAAGACCCAGGACTGGTTGGTGTGATTATACCATCTATCCATCACCATTTGTCTAAGGTCGGGTCGTGTAGGCAGCAGGTCAAGGAGAGAATCCCAGACAGCGCTCTCCCCAGTGACACTGTACAGCCCTTCCTTGGGAATCCTGAGCTTTTCAGGCCAACAAGAATAGGACGGGAATGGATGGAAAGATGGATGGATGCAATGATAGAAAAAGAGGACTTCAAAAAAGCATTCACTTTCTGCAATGTGCATAAACAAATTGTAAGCTTTGGGGAAATAAATAAAAAACCTCTGTTACGCTGCTCTGATTGTGCTGACAGGGACCTTTCGTTCTTTCTTCTCCCAGCAGGCTTTTTGTGGGACATCCACAGCCACATTGCTCTAATTATAACTGGCCAGTTTCTGCCAAATCCCTGAATAGGACCTCCATTACAACTCCCTTCAACATATTTTATAAAGGATCCTATCTTGCCAGGTGACTCAACTTGACAAAAGAGGCTGATTAATTGGCTCTTTGGAAGGTGGCCAACTAATGTAACAGCTCAAAGAGAAAGCTAATGGTGTATTTTCATGAAAAAAGGCCAGCCTTGCTGTTAAAGGGGACCTGCTGTCCACTCATCAGAAATAACAATAGGTTGAACACTTCCAGTTTCCCTAGTAAATTAATACAGCTGGAGATATTACTTGTTATATGTTGCTGCTGATTATTTAGGGGATTTTATACAATTGTCTCGTAATGCAGTACTTTTTTTCCCTGTCGGCACTCATTAAAAAGAAAAAAAAAAGGAATATTCCCAGAACAAATGATGCTATCATTATGCAGTTAGTGTATAAAATTATCAAAGAGAAAAATGCTTTGAGGCTGAGCGTGGATTTAAACTGAGTTTCCCTCACTGTTTCACGTTTCATTTACCTTCAAAATACGCCGATGACCCCCACCACCTCAAGCGTCACTTTTAATTTGAGGAGGTTCTTTTTAGGCTTTCTTTTCAAAAAAGAAACTTTTGATCATCTTGGACCCCTGCAGGAGCGTTTAAATTGCTTTCGGATAAGAAGAGCTTCACGTCACAACAATCATCCTTGGAGAAGAAACTTGACACCGCAGCGCTTGCCACTGCCGGTGTGAGCGCTCTGAAGAGACGAACAAAACGACAGGGATCAATGCCATGGATAGTGTTTACTGTGTCCTCTCTACACAAATTGTGCACACGGGGGTTTAATATATCTGGATGATGTTGTTAAGATACACATTAGGTGCTTAAACGTTCACACAAGGCTGGAAACCACTCGTCTATAGCAAGTAGCTCGACTTGCCTATTAAATATTCAAGACGATCCGATGTGATCTGTAAACTTGGGTTGTCCGTTCTCATCTGTGTCCTTTGTTGTCCTCAAGTGCGCTCAGTCCTGATGTGTGCAGCCAGATGAACCGAAGCCATTGAACCACGGCAGCTACATTTCCAGAAGCATTTCAGCTCCTCTGGGTTCTCTTGTGAACATAAAAGGGAACGCTCCGATCAACCGAAAACTACTAGCTACAACTAGATATTGATTGAACATCTATGATTATTAAAGGAATATATATATATCACCCACTACTTTTCATGCCCGGATTTTAAATTAAAGCTTATGATGAGAAAGGGTAGAGTTATAGCTGGTTTGGTCAAAGCTAGTTAATTATCTGCGCAGTCTTTGCAAGGCCTGGTTTGAAATGTTAGCTTGTCTGCGTTAAGGATGATTCAGCTACTACCACACCAAATTTTAGCTGAATCTCTATAAAAGACTTTAACAATATTTATGTGTTTGTGAATGTTGATTACTGTGGTGGCCAATTTGAATTGTAAAAACAAAAAGTAAATCAGCTGTAGATGTAAATTCAGTGATTAGGAGCATGCACGGGAGGACTTTAACAAGAATTTAACCAGATTTACACTTAAAAACAACATTATAATAAAGGTGAGTCGCGGTTCAACTTTTCCTTAATAAATGCACTTTAACAGTCAAATCAGTTGCTTTTCACCTGGGCGGCGCCGCAAAATGCAGCTGATTTGACGTTTGCTCCAGGAGTTCCAGAGTAAGATGAAGGTGGTTTTGTATGGCAAGCCAAGTCATTAATAGCCACTTTTACCTATTAATGAGACACTTGGCTTGCCATACTAGTTGAGGACACTCTAGTGGCTGAAAATGGTAGTGATCAATATTTCCCATGTCAGAATGAATGAAATCATCAGATCTCAGCCAAAAATTGGGTTATAAATACAGGGGGGAACATTTAAACAAGTCGCTTCACCGTGTAAGTTGCAAGGCATGCAAATTTATGCAAAAAGGTGTGATTTATACAGCGATAAGTACGGTACTTATATGTAGCTACTAAATTTTACTTACCAGTGTGTCCCCACTCAGAGGTCCTCGTCGGCCGGTTGAAAGAAATGGAAAAAAGTAATGTTGAGCTCTGGGTGGAACGCCGGATCTTCAGCCGCGCGCGTCCACACTCAGAGGTCCACATGGTCGGGCTAACAGCTCTCAAGATTCACAGATGGGTCTGGAAGTCTGGTTCTGCTCCGGTTCTGGTCCAGTTTGGTGTTTTAGTGCAGTTTCTCTGCATCTGCTGTGTGCCGTTCAGATCAAAACTTTACCTCTAGTTTTTTCAGCAGAAGGAAACGGGGCTTCTTGGCAGGGCACTGTTGCCTTCTGGGAAATGCAGTAGTTGTGAGCGGGAATACAGTGGAGGATTACTGAGAGAAAACTACAAAATGGCGTCATCTGTCCGAAGTATTTTATTTTTTCGTAAAATTTTAAAATTTTCTCGGCTGGCCTGGGAATGCCTCGGGATTTCCCCAGAAGAGCTGGCCCAAGTGGCTGGGGAGAGGGAAGTCTGGGCCTCCCTACTTAAGCTGCTACCCCTGCGACCCGAAGCGGAAGAAAATGGATGGATGGAATTTTTACTGTACAGTATCTAGTACTGTCCCAATCAAGTTAGAAATATTACAGTTGACAATCGTGTGTGCTGGACAATTTAATATTTTTTGTACAATATTGTGTCCACACATCGCGATAGAACAAGTCCGTGAAAAATGAACCGTGAAGTAGTGAGGGACTACTGTTTTTCATGAGATATTTTGCTACAATCACCAACAAATGAACAAAAACCAGATCAAGGCAACTTCATCATTGCACCTTTGTCTTTGATGGCAGACAACAAAAAAATTAGTCAACAAAAAATAAGCACAAAATTTGATGGTAAAACCTAGAAACCACTGTTTCCGACAAATCTGTTTTTAGTTAAAACAGGACGAACTTTTTGTCTTTTTTTCCTGTGAGTGAAGTCATGCTGAAATGGGCCTCAGAGGAGAACACATGGCACCTGTCAGTAGTCGCTCAGGGCAGCGTTCAGCGTCTGTCTTCCGCTACGTCAAGCTCCGTCTCTCATCCATCCTTCTGGCAGATAAGCACACATAGTGATGAAGTCACAAGAGGACACAAACGGGCTCAGCAAAGCGGCACTTGGATTCAAAGAGGAGCCTTTTGCACAAGCACATTTTTACTCGTCCACATTGTCGGCAGCAGAAAGGTCACAATTGTTTTTTTGGGTCCCCAACAGCAATCTGCATTTACATTTAAACAAGAAGAGCTGTGGTATTTTTGATGAGTGGGTTTCGAGTCCCATTAGGTAACACTGGAACATGTTAAATGCATTATTTGTTCAAAAAATGTAGGGGGTTTACTTTATTTTTTTTTACTCTAAAGCAGATGTGCTTTCCTGCTAAGAGCAAAGCAAATAGGAGTGTTTGTGTGTCATTTGAAGCTGCCATGACACTGAATCATTACACACACACATGCAGGCTCACAGTAAGAAGCGTTAGTCCTCGCTGACAGTAGCGGAATGGGAAATGCTCAGTGGACATTTGTCATCTGTGTTAGCGAATAGCGGCCCCCTGGCTGCTGCTTCTGACAGATCTGAGAGGCTCCCTGTTATACACTTTATCTCTGCCTTTCACCAGCCTCAACCATTTCACATCCTCTGTCCACCTGTCTGAATATTTGTCCGAGAGTGTAAATAAAGCAGAAAGAGAAACTTGAACGTGAGCTACAAGTTTAGCAGTAACTGTGTGCAGATGAGACTGGAAGCCTGTTTGTTGGGGTTTTATTCTGCTCGGGATGAGAATGCTGACCGTGTTTGTAACGTAGATCAATGTGGATAAAATCTTGTCTCAAAAGGTGAAAGGCATAATATATATTTAAAAATATGAATGATGAAAAATGATTCATGGATGAAATGTATGCATGGACCGGGCAGCTTCTCTATATGCCGTCAGTTTCCTGCATATGTTTTGAGTAGGGATGCACCGATCCACTTTTTTCACTTACGATATTGATACCAATGTCTGAGGTTTAGGATCAATCTGTACCGATACCGATCCAATACATAACAACTGTGCTGAATGAACTTAAAGTGTAACACCCCGAAATTAACTTTTTTTTAGCTGATAAACTCCCTAGAATGTGTTTAAAATATTTTATAGCACTATGTCTGTGTTAATTTTCATATATTTGTGCGTATTTGTTTAAATCAGCAATATTTGGTCTAAAAACGTGTTTACGGTAGTCCAATGGGTTGAACTGGTGAATTACACCTTAATTTTCTGATTGGTCTACGATTCGCACTGTGACGTGTTTTCGCACTCTGTCGTCACAAAAGTGGTTCAAGCAGAGCCAATCCCCTGCAGAGCTGAGAAGGTCCTCGCTGCAGTTCATACCTTATATGGAAGTGGTACATTGCACTACGGAAAAGTACTGCAAAGAAGCATATTATAGTTTTCGGAATGGCAATAGTTATTTGTATATTTTAACTTCTTTATTTTAGGAATACTTTTCAATACATTGAAACTATTTGGTTGTGTTTGTTTTCTTATATTGTGATGGACGAGTAATGCATAAATGCCACGATAGGGCAATGGTGTAGGTGCGGGTTTGGGATCTGACAGACCCAGGTTTGAACCCCGGTCACGGCATATCTTGTATTTTCTTTTTTTTCTTCTTTTGTACGCCTTTGTTTCGGATAGATCGGGTGAGTACATAATTATTCTTTGTTGTTGCTTGTTGTTATTACTAATGTAATTTTTAACATTCAGAAACAATAACGGTCTATCGTCCTGGCCACACCTCCTCGCTCAACCCCCACCTGCCTCCCTCTCCTTTAGGAGGTGTCTGTTGACACTCCCACTTTGTTGCATTTTTTAAATTTCGTCTTTCGGCGGAGCTACCGTTTCACAGTGGGATGAGCCGCTCTTTAAAAAAAAATTTTACGCAGACATATTGTAATTGTACTGAATTACTTTTTTTTTTTTTTTACTCTGCACCAGTACAGCTCATCTAAACACCAATAGCTTCACAAACTTGGTCAAACATGTAAAAATAACTTTAAGTTGTTCAGTCAGTGCATTTATGAGTATAACATCCGATGTAAAATAAATAAAAATAAAGATATTAAAACTGGCAAAAACAATAGGTTGACAACTTTGGTCAAACATGAAAAAATAAACTTCAACAAACTTTTCAAATGGTTCTAGAATTCTAAATATGATGTAAAATAAATAATACAGGAGCTGAAATAAGAGGAAAAAAACAATAGCTTCACTAGCTTGGTTGGCAGATGTTTAAAATAAGCAGCAATCAGCTCCTGTCCTTATGGATTGGTCACATTGTCATCAATACCTGATCAAGATTTTTACGATATATTTACCAATACCGATACTAATATCGGATCAGTGCATCTCTAGTTTTGAGCATTAAAGCAAAAGAGCTTCCTATTAGAGAAGTGATGTGTTTGATACAGCAGCCTTATCTTACAGTTGGCTGTTTTAGTTGGCATCCATTAGTTGTTGCCTCTGTTTAAAAATGCATTGCTCAGATGAATCGTTGCAAAGCTGTAAATGACATTTATTTGGAGGGGACACGCTCTCATTTACTCTGCGTGCCTCCACATGGAAGAGTGATTGATTGAGAGCTAGTTGGGGATAGAGAGAAATGGAGTCGGCTGCACGTTGCCTCTTCTCATCTGCTGAGAGTGTGTCACTCATTGACGGGAGTGTCGCGAGTTCTCTCATTGAGCTCGTTCATGTCACACATAATGTACATGTGGAGAAATGACCATCAAACCCTTTTAGTGGCTGCTGGGAATGCACAGTGCGTGCACTTTTCTTGCTCCCTGGTGATGCTAAAAGTCTGAATGCCATAGCTGTTATCAAAGTTAACACTGAAGGAGAATTGGGGCTATAAATATCAAGACTTTTACTCAAAAATTGCATGTAATGTATTTTTGTGTGGAGTTAGAAGTAAGGAAACACATCAAATAATCTTGCCTTCCTTTACATGAAAAGTGCACATTTAGAATGTCAAGCTAATCTCAGTATTTAGCTACAACAAGAAGAGTTAACAACAAAAACATTCAAGAAGATTTTTTTCTTCTTCACAAAATGGTTGATCATGCTTCACCTGAATCAGGAGTGAAAAGTTTAACCCAAAAAAAATGTAAGATGATAGTTCAGCCAAAAACAGCTGGAACTCTTTCATGTTTCTCTGATATGGAGAACAATATCCCTTTTGTCATTTGCACAGTTTGCTCAGTGCATGACCAGTCTATGGAATTAGCATGCTCATGTCAGTGTGCTAACACAGTGCTAATAATTACCGTCAGATGCTAAAGTCACAGAGGACCAGTGTTGTAGTCAAGACCACATAACCCGAGACCAAGTCAAGACCAAGACCAGACTGTACCAAGACTTTTGGGGTCCGAGACCAAGTTGAGACCAAGACAGAGGGAGGGCAAGACCAAGTCAAGACTAAAACCTCAAGTCTTGGAGCTCATTCTTTTTCACAGATCATCTGTCTTATAAAAATATTCTTAGTTTATTATTAGTTATAGTTTATTATTATTATATAATTTGTGTTTTAGACTGCTTATTGCTGCAAATCTATTCTTACCCAAAATACGGCCGTGGCTGGTTCTGTATGAGGCTTTACAGCAGACAGCCGCTCCCCTCTCTTCCAGGTACTGCGTACTGGAGCAGAATCTTTTAGTGGTATCCAGTACTGGACCGTACCGGCTTACTTTCACCCCTGGTTGCGACATTACTTTCGGTTGTCTGTATTGTTCTGTTAGTACAGAACCACATGCTTGTGAAAGGGGGTGAGGCGTGACATTGATAACAAAATCATGTATTTACCAATGAGTCACGTTATCACTTGGATGTTAATTGGTACATTTTGCATCATATAAAAACAAAGATGTTGACGAACAAACTGGACAATATTCTGGTGAAAGGGAACATGAGGGAGACCATATATTGTGTCTTTAAACACATATAGTGCCACCCAGATGTAACTAAAGGATTTTAACAGGGGTCAGTATTAAGCTGACCTCTTTATCCTTAATTAATCTACTTATTCAGATTGAATAGTAAATTCACGGATTCTTTTCTTTTTCAGTTTATTCAATATTTCTGTGATCTTTGTGATGGATAAATAACCATAGCCATTAAGTGACAGAAAACGGTGATTTTAGTTTGGTATGCCAGGAGACACTACCATTTATTTAAAATAAATCAACTAAAATCAACATTATTACACTTGATTGACAGGATTTCACTTTCTTGCAATTTAACACGCATCAACACACTTAATGTAACACAACAGACAAATATGATGTTAAATATTTAGTCTGAGGGCTCTTAGCTTAAAAATAGTTTCCAGCTTAGATTGAGAGAAAAAGATAGGAGGAAGATGGGAGATGGTTTAAAGGAAATTATCTTGAGCATGATACCAAAAGTGACACTTCCATCCGACTTCTGCTAAAATCCAGGTACGTTTTGTAAACAGCTCTTTACCTTTCGACGACGAGTCTGATAAAGAAATGACACCAGCCTTCAGATGCACAGAGTCCTTTAGTCCCAGCACGTCCAAAACTGGTTCTAGTTTACGTTTCAACGTCTCCTGGTTTCCGCTTGGTCATCAGAGAATATGTCAGCTTCAGGCCTCTGACTTCAAGATAAACTTATTCCAGGAAGGAATAAACAAAGTTTTGAGCTTACGCTCGTTCGAAGTGGACCCATAACAACATGTTATCAGTCCCAGCTGGATGACGAGTCCTTAGCGCGTGACTGGTGGTCATTCAGCTCTTTGGGAAGGTTCACATCTCTTTTGAAGCTCCCAGAAACTCTGAAGCGTTCAGCAAAAGTTAGAACTTAAAAGAAGATCAGAGAGGAGAGAAACTTGTCTCTTTTTCATTGGTCCACTTGTTATCACTATTCAAGGTGAAATTCAGCGCAGAGAAGGAAATTGTTTAGGAAAAGTATCTGAGTGAGAGACTTTCAGACGCTAGATGAGAGTTTTAGCTTAAACTCGACAAAAACAATTTCAGTGTAAGTCAGTTTGACATTTTAGCTGAACTTTGACACCTTTTCACTTGCAGAAATGACACATTGATGTTTCACATTTAAAGAATAACAGCATATAACATATATCATGAAAATGGCAAAAGTTATTCTTTTGATCACATCAGCCTAAAATCAAAGATAGAAATAGTCTCTTTTGGTGACTATATTCTCAGATTACACTAATGGAATGATTTTGTGGTAAATGTCTTGCATTACTGAGAGGTCAGTAAAGGTCATCTCTGGAACAGTTCAAAAGCACACAGGTGTATCAAAGTGGACACGTCCATGTCCATTACATCTCCCCCCTTTTGGAAGTCATCGCCAGTCCTTGGGGATGAGGTCCAACACGAAAGGAAACCTTGAACTGTCTCTGATCTTGAAGTAATCCAGCAAGTGGAAGAGAAAAATCAAATTATAATCCCATAAAGTTTTTGGAAATTCCATACTGTTCGGAGGTAATCCCATAGCGAAAAGCTTTTACTCCCTTGGAAAACTGAGTCTGTTATCCTTTGGAAAACAAAGTCTTATAATCCATAGCGGTAATTCCACAGCAGTAATTCCACAACGGTTAGTTTTGTTGATTGATCAGCAACAATTGTTTTCATAATCAGCATGTAGAGGGGATCCCTCGATTGACGCAGAGGAGGCGACCCTTGGATGGAGGTTGAAGACCAAGCGTTGGAGCTGCAGGTCCCCACATCGAAGGTTGTTGGCTGGTTGGTTTCCAGTCAGTGCCACTCTGGTTCTATGTGTCATGCAATTATGTGGTTTTTTAGGTGGGCTTATGATTGGGATTTTACATTAAGCCTTACCTATATGCACCTGGTATGTAAGCTATCATGGTTTAGATCAGCTACAATTACCAATTAAGGGGTGGATCAATTCTGTAAAATTAGATATAGGGATTTGTACCTATAAAATTTTGGAGGGCTTCTGTAACGAAGGCCTCTAATTCCAAACTATTCCTCCATTCATTACTTAGTTTAGGTTAAACTAAAATAGAAAATGAAATATAGTTTGATCTAAATGTCTGTTGTCTTTTAGACGAACGACGTAGGATTTGGTATTCCTAATAAATTTTGAAGTCTATGGCGAGACTCATCAAAATGAATAGACAATCTAGAATAGAAACGATCGAATCGGTTCAATTTAGAAATTGTGAGACCAGTGTAGTTTATGGTACCTTAAGTAGCTTTAAACTACATTGACTCTTCGACGATTGAGATTTAACAAAACGAACTGTATGTTGGCATAGTTAAATCCATATCATTCATTAACCAATGTTAATACAAAACCTTTTTGGCTGGGAGTGTTCAGAACCAAACAATATCTCAACTAATGACAACAGTAATGACTAAACAACAAGGAAACAACGTTTCACTGCTTCGACACACTCTTGTCGTCAGATTCCAAAGTGCAACACACAAGAAAACAGGTCTCAACTTTATGACTGAGGTCAAATTAAATCTCGTGGATTTAAACGGTTGTTAAGATTAGTTTTTTGTTGTGGGTTTTAGGCTTAGCGTTTCTAAGTTCAAATTGGACAATGCGACTTATAGGGTGGGAAATACAGTAGTTTAAACCTGATTAGTTTATTTACTAACTTGTGTTTGGACGACCTTATTATCCCATGAAGTCGGTGAGTTTGTGAGATCTTTGTCTTTTGTGGAGTCATTGAACGCCTTGTAAGGTTTGATCTGATTTCGATGTACCCATTTAGCAATTGGCTCTTTGCGACTTTTGCTGATTTTGATTTCGTAGACGACTGAGGACACTTTGTCTGTTATCAGATGAGGTCCAGTCTGTCATGATGGCGTCTCTGCGTTGTGAACCCATATGCAGGAGAAACGAGGAAAAACTCCGGTAAAAGTAAGTAAACTTATTTATTTGACAAAAGTTACAAAATAAACAGCTGGCAGAGCAGCAACTTACTCAATGGAGAAACAGAGGGAGTAGCAGTCATGAAGCCTTGACGGGACAAGGACAATCCGGACACAAAGACTAGACACCAAGGGGCTGAATATATACTGACACTGATGAGTAGGAATGAGAGACACCTGCATTGATTGGGATTACACACAGGTGAGACAGTGCAGAGTGACAGGAGGAGGAATGCTGAGCAGGGACTGGTAAACATGAGGGAAAGAAAACATGACAGGAGCAGAGCCTGACATAACCCCCCCCTCAAGGGTGGCACCCGACATCCCCAAGAAGAGCCCCCCACAAGAACAAGGGCGGGCGGAGGGAGGCAACAGGCAGGACGGCGGGCCAACAACAGCCAGATCCGGGGGACGCCCAGGAGGACGCCCATCACCAACAGCCAGATCCGGGGGACGCCCTGGAGGACGCCCATCATCATCAGTCAGATCCGGGGGACGCCCTGGAGGACGTCCCACATCAGCCAGATCCGGGGGTTGACCAGGAGGCCGCCCATCGCCACCAGCTGGTTCAGGAGGACGTCCAGGAGGTCGTCCATCGAGCGGCGAGATGTCAGGCGGGCGACCAGAGTAACGCCCAGCAACGGCGGAACACCTTCGTCGGCCGGAACACCTTCGTCGGCCGGAACACCTTCGTCGGCCGGAACACCTTCGTCGGCCGGAACACCTTCGTCGGCCGGAACACCTTCGTCGGCCGGAACACCTTCGTCGGCCGGAACACCTTCGTCGGCCGGAACACAGTCGTCGGCCGGAACACAGTCGTCGGCCGGAACACAGTCGTCGGCCGGAACACAGTCGTCGGCCGGAACACAGTCGTCGGCGATGCCAGGACCCCCGTCGTCGGACGCCGAGACGTCGTTGGGCGCCGAGGCGGGCGATAGGACGTCTGCGGCGACGGGACCCTCTGTCGAAGATGAGGCGTCTGCGACGCTGGGACCCCCGTCGCCAGGACCCTCTGAGATGTCGTCAGGATCCTCGTCGTGGGGACCCTTTGCTGAGACGTCGTGGGGACCCTCATCGTGGGGACCCTTCGCTGAGACGTCGTGGGGACCCTCGTCGTGGGGACCCTCTGAGACGTCGTCGGGGACCCCGTCGTGGGGACCCTCTGCTGAGACGTCGTGAGGACCCTCGTCGTGGGGACCCTCTGAGACATCGTGGGGACCCTCTGTTGAGACGTCGTGAGGACCCTCGTTGTGGGGACCCTCTGAGACATCGTGGGGACCCTCTGTTGAGACGTCGTTGGGGACCTCGTCGTCGGGACCCTCTGAGACGTCGTGAGGACCCTCGTCGTGGGGACCCTTTGCTGAGACGTCGTGGGGACCCTCGTCGTGGGGACCCTCTGAGACGTCGTGAGGACCCTCGTCGTCGGGACCCTCTGAGACGTCGTGAGGTCCCTCGTCGTCGGGACCCAGGACCACCTCTGGACCAGTATCTGTAGGGGAAAAGAGAGACAAAGAGACTGCTCCAGATGGACCTGGTTGGTCGGCGGCAGGTGCAGGACCCAGTGCAGCAGGTACTGGAAACTGCCTGGGTGCTGGCACAGGAAGGGCCAGTCTTGGTGCTGGCACAGGAAGGGCCAGTCTCGGTGCTGGCACAGGAAGGGCCAGTCTCGGTGCTGGCACAGGAAGGGCCAGTCTCGGTGCGGTACAGGAGGCCAGTCTGGGTGCCGGTACCGGAGGGACCAGTCTGGGTGCCGGTACCGGAGGGACCAGTCTGGGTGCCGGTACCGGAGGGACCAGTCTTGGAGCTGGTACAGGAAGGGCCAGTCCTGGTGCTGGCACAGGAAGGGCCAGTCTTGTCTCAGCATGAGTGGAACCAGTCCAGGAGGTGCTGCCAGGTGAAGCCACTGCTGCTGCTGAACTGCCAGGTGAACTCATAGGTGCAGCTGTCATGGAAACCAAACCTGGTGCAGCTGTCATGGAAGACATGGAAACCAAGTGTGGTGCAGCTGATATAGAACTTAGAGTTGCATCAGGCTGAGCAGCTGGAGTGGGTCCTGTACTGGCTGTAGCTGCTGCTGTGCTGACAGGTGAAACTGCTGTCGATGAGCTGGGAGGTGTGTCAGGCTGAGAGGGGGTCAACAGAAGCGAACGCAACACACGTCTCTCTGACCACGCCTGCTGAAAACGTTGCCACGCCCCCGGCGAGTCGCCATCGCCATCAGGTCCTGTAAATGAGGAAATGGCTTCCTCCGCCGCGATCAACCTGTCCCAGAGACCGGCCGAGCTGCAGACTTCATCCTCCTTCATCAAGAGTCTCTCTGGGGTTCCCTCAGAGCCTATCTGCTGGACCAGCAGAGAAGAGGACTGGTATTCCCCCCCCTTCGAAATTCTCCCGGGCTCTGCAGACAACCGGCGAGGCATCGAAGACGGGAGGGGCTGGGGTTCGATGAAGCCGGCTCGATTCAGCCGTCTGTTCCTCCTGCGGTGAGCCCGGAAGAGGTGCCCCTCCGGGACAACAGGAGGTCTCTTGTGAGTCGCTGCCGCTTCTTGAGGTGGTGAGGAAAAGGGGTCCAGTCTGATCGCCAAGCGAGTCCCGACGAACGCGTTCCTCTTCCTCCATTCTTCCTCACGCTGAGCGGTCTTCTTCGCCTCTCGGACAGCGTACTCAAAAAGAGTTATTTTTCTCCCACTGGGTTCAGTATGGTGTCCGGATTCTGTCATGATGGCGTTGTGAACCCATATGCAGGAGAAACGAGGAAAAACTCCGGTAAAAGTAAGTAAACTTATTTATTTGACAAAAGTTACAAAATAAACAGCTGGCAGAGCAGCAACTTACTCAATGGAGAAACAGAGGGAGTAGCAGTCATGAAGCCTTGACGGGACAAGGACAATCCGGACACAAAGACTAGACACCAAGGGGCTGAATATATACTGACACTGATGAGTAGGAATGAGAGACACCTGCATTGATTGGGATTACACACAGGTGAGACAGTGCAGAGTGACAGGAGGAGGAATGCTGAGCAGGGACTGGTAAACATGAGGGAAAGAAAACATGACAGGAGCAGAGCCTGACACAGTCCACCTGGGCATCAGTTTGCGGGCGAGAGTTCCGGTCTCGGACCCTCCTTTCCCGGTTGCTGGGGCGAACGTATAGTACCAGACTCTGTCTCCCACTTGGAGTTCATTGTGAGAGGCCTTTTGGTCGTAGTACGCCTTGCGTCCTTCAGCGGATTTTTCCAGGTTTTTCTGGGCGAAAGCAAAAGTGTTTCTGAGGTGTACATTCAAATCTTTCATGTATTGTTGTGTAGTGTAGGCTGTCGCCATGGCGGCGTCGCCTGGTTGGTACAACAGGTGTAGAGGGAGAGTCATTTGTCGACCGGTCATCATCTCGAAGGGAGAGATGCCAGTTGATGTGTGTGGAGTGGCTCTTATGGCCATGAGGACCAGAGGGAGTTTCACGTCCCAGTCCTTGTGGTTTGCAGCCACGTATTTCTTCAAAATACTCACCACAGTTCTGTTTGCTCTCTCTACTTGGCCTGAAGCCTGTGGGTGGTAGCCGACATGAAAGTTGGCCTTGACGCCTAGCGTCTTCCACAGTTCTTTCATCACTTCACCTGTGAAGTGTGTACCTTGGTCTGAGTTCACCCGAAGGGGAAGTCCAAACCTTGAGAATATATGATTCATTAACAACATAGCAGTGGTTTGTGCTGTGTCGTTAGGAGCTGGTAGGCATTCTACCCATTTGGTGAATGCACAGGTTACCGTGAGAAAATATTTATTTCCTCTAGAGCTCTTAGTGAGTGGTCCAACCCAGTCGATCTGGAGGTCAGACCATGGGAATGCAATGCCTCTGCTTTGCAGTGGTGCTCTGTGAAGTGGTCTGGTTGGCTGAAACTGGCCACAGACCACGCACCCTTCAATGTAGTCCTTGACATCCTTTTTCATTCCAGGCCAATAGGCAATTTGTTTTAATGCCGTCAGCGTGGCTTTATCTCCTTTGTGTCCTGCGGACGGGAGATCATGGGCATGAACTAACATCACCCCCCTTTGGTCATGGGGAACCACGAACACAGGTGAGGACGTTGGTCCATGAGCGAAAGTTAGGATGCCCTTGATTAGTTTTAGCTGTTTGCGCAGCTGATAAAGGACCTTAAGGTCTGGATCGGAATCCAGGTCGTCTTTAGACGGACTATTTTTGTTCGGATCAGTCAGGTACAGTATCATGGAGTTGATAGCAGGATCCGACTTCTGTAGTTGGATGATGTCTGGGTCAGTCAGTGCAGGTCGTACAGAGACTGCGTTGTCAGCAGGTCTGGCTGCGGCCTGTGCACGTGTGACTGCCATAACTCTGACTGAAGGTTGTGTTGGCAGAGTCTCGATTAACCAGGAGGGGTCGAAGGACCATAGAGGACCTTCGTCGGCTCCTTCTTTGGCTAAGGAGTCTGCAATGTCATTGTAGTGCTTGTCATCGCCTGGGACTCTAGAATGCCCTGGAACTTTCTTCCAGT
>JBBPBX010026614.1:15567-25609 GCA_038048925.1 Garcialebias charrua | reverse complement strand
GTATGCTAAAATCACATTTCGTTTTGGTTCAACTACAAGGAGGGCTCGGTTCGGTTTATTTTCGGTACAATTTTTTTTTTGACAAAATAAAGACTTACAAAATGTTTATTTTGAAAATATGCAAAAAATATGTTTGTACTGTATTGTAGTTGTAATGGTACATTACATCGCTACACAGATACGTGACGTCAACCAATCAAACACAGCATTTGTAGTTCATTCCAAGCATTCATGGTAAATGTAGTTTTCTTACCTTCGACCAATGTAGTACCGGAAATGACGACAAAGTGGGTTGGTCGCAACGGCGTGCGTTCCCACTACAGCGAATCAGCGTTCGCCACGAGTGATTGACAGCTCACAGCTCTCGTTTCATCCAATCACAGCTCATAAACAAACGTGTACTAGGACACGTAGCTCTTTAACGTTAGCTTAGCACAACAAAACACAACTTTATAGACTCGTAATCAACTCAAACGCTTCAAACTAACTTCCCAAAATTCTGAAACGTGGCAATCACATTTAAAACAGGCACAACGAAGCTACGCTCAGTAACCCAGCACTGCAGCTGTAGAACAAACACGGACTCTCTCGGAGCGCGTCAAGGTCGGTTCCGGTCCACTTTTTCATGGAGCAGAAATCGGGTCTGAACAGAACCACTATCCGACTACGTTCTAACAGTAATATGCTTCTATGACCTGCTCTAACACGTAAAACACCACAACAGCAATCTTGTAGATGTTAAATTATAGCTTTCAGGCTTTTGACTCGGCGGTCAAACAAAATCAAAACAAAAAGATGGGAGATAACGATTGTGATGAAGCTTTACAGCTGCACACAGAAATACTTGAATTGTTGAGGAAAGATAACATTCGCAGAAGAGAAAATTTTCAACAAGAAAAACTTGAGTTAAAAAGTGAGATTGAGCAATTAAAAATAAAACGGCGTGCTATAAATGGTTTTGAGGTTCGTCAACTCCCTGACCCGATCTGGTTAAAAACAAAACCAGAGCGTGAACTACATTACCAAGAAAAGGTCAAATCCCACTCGCTGGAGCTGGAAGGGACAAGTTCATCAACTCCCTCTCCTAAAATAGGCGAGAAAAAACATGTTTTTCAAACTAACAAACCACGACATGAAGATGCCCGCTGGAACTATGACCCGAAGTGGTTAAGAGACCCAATATGGTTGAGAAGGACGAGCACACGCCCTGTCCCTGCACCTCGGACGAAGCTGCCCGAGATAAGCAAAAAACCACAAACGGTGGACGCCCGCTCTTTAAGTGACCCTCCGCGGTCTACACCGAGCAAAGGTCCTGCTCCTGCTCCTCCTCCTGCCCCTGCACTGCGGACTGGACAGTCCGGGAGTAGCAAAAGGTCACAGAAGTTCCAGAAAAAAGGCAACATACCTCTATGCTCTGAGGAGATAGTGGACATAAGTTGGTTGTTTGAAAACTTGAATGATACAGAGGATGACCGAACTGGTACATTGAGTGACCTTGTCTTTGATAACTCAGAGCACATGGATAACTCAGAGCACACAGTTAGTGACAACAATAGCAAACGACAAAAAGAAAAACGTCTCAAAAAAGGCCTTGAGCTACAACATCAGTTTAAACAATCAGTGATGACACAGTGCGCTGTAACTGCTGTTGAGGCTCACATGCAAAACAAAACACCCACTGAGGCGTGCCCAGGTCAAAAGGTCGTATCCCAGACGCAAAAAAGCGAGAATAAACACCGTCGTCTCAAAGGTCCTCTGACCTCAGAAGAGGCAGAGAACATGCGTCGGTTGTTAAAAGAGTGGGATGATACTAGCGAGAATGAACACTATCGTCTCAAAGGCCTTCTGACCTCAGAAGTGGTGGAGAACACGCGTCGGTTGTTAAAAGAGTTGGATAATACTAGCAAGAATGAACAAGATTTTCAAACTGACATACACCGAAATGTTGGTACCAGTTGGAACAGTGACTCAAAATGGTTTAAAGGGAGCCCCGCCCCTGAAGCACCTCAGATTGAAAAATCTGAGACAAGCAACGAACCACAAAAGGTAGGTGTTCACTCTCTAAGAGACCCACAACGGTTCAGATCGAACCAGGTGGGTGAAAACCAAGGTCCATCGGTGGGTGGACTTCAAAAGAAATTGAAGGATGAGGACCTATACTCATGTAACTATGCGTGGTCCCAACAGAAACCCCTGAGCCTTGGAACTGCACCTCCCGCGCCTCGAACAGAACAGTTCGAGACAGGCAAAGAGTCACGAATGTCCCGGAATAATGGCCCAACACCTCTATGCTCGGAAGAGACAGAGGAAGTAAGTAGTTTGTCAGCAGATTTGAATGTTACTGTTCTTGACCAACCTGATACAATGAGTGGCGTTATCATTGATAATGACACTATCAACATTGACCAACCTGGAGCGATGTGTAGCACTGTCTTTCACAAAGACTCAGCGCACACTACTACCAACATTGCCATGGATGTTGACAGCAAACCAACTGCTGATAGTCAACAACATCCTGAAGGTCATGATGCTGACAGCCGACAAGATGCTGACAGTAAACAAGATTACACAGCCAGAGTCACACGTGAACAGAAACGTGGGCCAAGACCTGTGAGGTTTCTGTGTAACTTTATACAAAGGGGGGTGGCTAAGAAAGCTTACCTGCCTATCACACTGGAAGGTGTCCTTGAGCGTGAAGCCCTCCTGGATGGCAGTTCTGATATAACTATTATGTCGGCCAAGCTGTTCGAGGAGCTGAGGACCGCCGCTAACGGTGTTGACAGGCAAATACCCTTTGAGAAATGTGCTATTGAGCTACAGGGTCTCGCAGAGACGAGAACAACCCTAACAGCTATGGCTATGGTTCACATGCAGATTGGCGAAATGACACTACGCCACCCGGTGTACGTGTCTAAACTTGACTCATTCCCATTTTTGGTTGGCCAAGATTTTATAAACCGCTTCAACGCGATTATAGATTATGGTCGACGGAAAATGTGGAGCACAGTGAGAAAACCCCTGCCAATACAGGTGCTTCCTAGTTGCGATACAGACTGCCTAACCGCAGGTACCGCAAAGGACACACGGGACTGCTCATCCGAGGACGAGAGCCCGGTAAGTGAACCTTCAACTACAGGTGAGACAGAAGAGACCCAAAAGTTGGACCAAACTCTGGTCCAACAAGAGAACCTCCTCTGTGAGCTGACACATTCAGCACTCCCTGACCACTGCCTACCACAGGTAGTGAAAGGTGTTGAGATCCAAGGATCCCACACCGAAGACGCTGTACTGTCCTCTGAGACAGGTAATTCGGCAATCAGCCAAGCTTTCAATGAAACCTTGGTTCAAGGGCATCTGAGTCCAGAAAATGACAGTCATCCAAACGCTGACAGTCACTTGGACATCATTGTTGCAGACTACGAGGACCCCTCTTCAGACAAGAAGGGGGCAAACTCACATTACCTACCACAGGTAGAGAAGGGTGTGGAGGTCCAAGGACCCTACACCGAGGTCGCTGTACTGTCCCCTGGGACAGGTAAATCGGCTATCAGCCAAGCTTTCAATGAAACCTTGGTTCAAGAGCGTTTGAATCTGGAACTACTCAGAAATGAAATAGTTTTTACAGACTCAAAGAGCACTTCTTCAGTCAAGAAGTGGGAAGACACACACAACGACAGTGACCCGTCGCAGTCTGTACAATCAGACACACCTGCGACTGCGCCGACGGTTGTGACACACCTGAATTACACGGAAAGAGGTAAACGTAAGAAGATACGTTGGCCAAATCCTAAACGATTCCTGTGTACCGTCTTCTCTCAGCTGCGCGAACAGCTTAAACTAAACGGTGGCATCCTAACTTGTGCCCATGGACGGACGTCCTCACCTGTGATCGTGGTCCCCCATGACCAAAGGGGGGTGATGTTAGGCCATGCCAAAGACAAAGATTTGAATGTACACCTCAGAAACACTTTTGCTTTCGCCCAGAAAAACCTGGAAAGATCTGCTGAAGGACGTAAGGCGTACTATGACCAGAAGGCCTCTCACAATGAACTCCAAGTGGGAGACAGAGTCTGGTACTATACGTTCGCCCCAGCAACCGGGAAAGGAGGGTCCGGGACCGGAACTCTCGCCCGCAAACTAATGCCCAGGTGGACTGGACCTCATCTGATAACAGACAAAGTGTCCTCAGTCGTCTACGAAATCAAAATCAGCAAAGGCCGCAAAGAGCCAATTGCTAAATGGGTACATCGAAATCAGATCAAACCTTACAAGGCGTTCAATGACTCCACAAAAGACAAAGATCTCACAAACTCACCGACTTCATGGGATAATAAGGTCGTCCAAACACAAGTTAGTAAATAAACTAATCAGGTTTAAACTACCGTATTTTCCACCCTATAAGTCGCATTGTCCAATTTGAACTTAGAAACGCTAAGCCTAAAACCCACAACAAAAAACTAACCTTAACAACCGTTTAAATCCACGAGATTTAATTTGACCTCGGTCATAAAGTTGAGACCTGTTTTCTTGTGTGTTGCACTTTGGAATCTGACGACAAGAGTGTGTCGAAGCAGTGAAACGTTGTTTCCTTGTTGTTTAGTCATTACTGTTGTCATAAGTTGAGATATTGTTTGGTTCTGAACACTCCCAGCCAAAAAGGTTTTGTATTAACATTGGTTAATGAATGATATGGATTTAACTATGCCAACATGCAGTTCGTTTTGTTAAATCTCAATCGTCGAAGAGTCAATGTAGTTTAAAGCTACTCGAGGTACCATAAACTACACTGGTCTCACAATTTCTAAATTGAACCGATTCGATCGTTTCTATTTTAGATTACCTATTCATTTTGATGAGTCTCGCCATAGACTTCAAAATTTATTAGGAATACCAAATCCTACGTCGTTCGTCTAAAAGACAACAGACATTTAGATCAAACTATATTTCATTTTTATTTTAGTTTAACCTAAACTAAGTAATGAATGGAGGAATAGTTTGGAATTAGAGGCCTTCGTTACAGAAGCCCTCCAAAATTTTATAGGTACAAATCCCTATATCTAAATTTACAGAATTGATCCACCCCTTAATTGGTAATTGTAGCTGATCTAAACCATGATAGCTTACATACCAGGTGCATATAGGTAAGGCTTAATGTAAAATCCCAATCATAAGCCCACCTAAAAAACCACATAATTGCATGACACATAGAACCAGAGTGGCACTGACTGGAAACCAACCAGCCAACAACCTTCGATGTGGGGACCTGCAGCTCCAACGCTTGGTCTTCAACCTTCGTCCAAGGGTCGCCTCCTCTGCGTCAATCGAGGGATTCCCTCTACATGCTGATTATGAAAACAATTGTTGCTGATCAATCAACAAAACTAACCGTTGTGGAATTACTGCTGTGGAATTACCGCTGTGGATTATAAGACTTTGTTTCCCAAAGGATCACAGACTTTGTTTTCCAAGAGTTAACAGACTCAGTTTTCCAAGGGATTAAAAGCTTTTCGCAATGGGATTACCTCCGAACAGTATGGAATTTCAAAAACTTTATGGGATTATAATTTTTGATTTTTCTTTTCCACTTGCTGGATTACTTCAAGATCAAAGACAGTTCAAGGTTTCCTTTCGTGTTGGACCCCATCCCCAAGGACTGGCGATGGCTTCCAAAAGGGGGGAGATGTAGTGGACCTACCCAGGGTCAAATTAAGGTTTTTGAACTGTCCAGTGATGACCTTTACTGACCTCTCAGTAAAGCAAGACATTTACTACAAAATCATTCATTTAGCTATAATCTGATAACATAGTCACCAAAGAGACTATTTCTATCTTTGATTTTAGGCTGATGTGATCAAAAGAATAACTTTTGTCATTTTCATGATGTGTGCTTTTAAGCTGTGTTATTCTGTAAGAGTTAAACTGTGTTCACTGCTGTGTCAAAGGTGCAGTCTCGGGTCACAGAGACCGGACGGTTTTGTTTAGAAACTCAGAGGACAGTAATCCGTGTTTTTCATGAAAGGGCTCCAGCTTGCTGTGCCTTTCCCTAAACAAATCTCTCTCTGCTCTGGCTGTAACCTTGGGTCTGATAAGGCAAGTTCACTCCTCTCTTTGTTCCTGCTTTTTAAGTTCTAACTGTGCGGAAACGCTTCAGAGTTTGGAAGGAACGAGAAAGTTCCTGCAGAGTTTCTGGGAGCTTCGAAAGATGATGTGAACTTTCCAAAGAGCTGAATGACCAACAGTCACGCGCTAAGGACTCGTCATCCAGCTGGGACTGATAACATGTTGTTATGGGTCCACTCCGAGCGTAAGCTCAAAAACTTTGTTATTCCTTCCTGGAATAAATTATCTTGAGCCAAGAAGCCACGACTGTCACGACTTCTGCCGACGAAAGCGAGTATCACCGACACCGACAAGGTAAACACGCGTGGAGTCCAGCTTGGACTTGCGGGACCGACGACTCGTCAGTCTAAAGTTGACCACAGCTCTTTACCAGAACCAAGGCGGACGTCTTAAGGTAAAGGAGCAGCTGTTTGCTTGCTGGAGGTGTGATGATATCTTAGCTGGACGCGTACGGAAGAGTGTCATCTGGTTTCATAAATGCAAGATAAACTTCCTCTCTTAACCTCCCAATTCTTCTTAAATCTTTCCTCCTATCTTTTTCCCTCAACAGCCTATATGCCACGGGGGGGCGTGACGTACTTCCGGCAAAATGCAACACCTACCCCCCACTTCCGGTTCCCATCCACCTCCGTTGTTGATAGCGTTAGCTCCTAGTAGCAAACCATGACAACGAGCCGAAACGGGAAGCGGCTGCGCGCTACCGGCACTACACGTGAGTACCGTTGTGTCCGCCCACCGGTGGGAACAGCTGTTCCGCGGGGGGGTTTCGGCGAACATTTATCGCGGCTAACCGTAGGGAGAACGTCGCCATAATTTTATATGGTTTTATATGTGTATAGAGTTGTTATTGGTGTGTATGCCGATGTTTTATTAATTGTATTTAGTCATTTATGTTCGTGTCTTTCCCGCTAACCGGAAGTGCGCCGTATGTGTAATGCCTGCGGAGGAGCTGGAACGGAAGCCCGTGGCATATAGGCTATTCTAAGCTGGAAACTATTTTAAGCTGAAGAGCCCACAGACTAAATATGTTAACATCCAATATTGAAGTCTGTTGTGTTAAATTTAAGTGTGCTGACGTATTAATTTGAAAGAAAGTGAAATCATGTCAATCAAGTGTAATGGTGTTAATTTAGTTGATTCATTTTAAATAAATGATAGTGTCTCTTTGACATATCAAGCTAAGTTAACGTGTCCATTGTCACTCTATAGCTCTGTTTATTTATCCATCATAAAGATCACAGAAACATTGGGTAAACTGAAAAAGAACAGAATCCGTGAATTTACTATTCAATCTGAATAAGTAAATTAATTAAGGTAAAGAGGTCAGTATTAATATTGACCTCCTCATAATCCTTTACATAGTAATAAATAAAAGTGACCCATTTGGATGATATTTTAAATAAACAGCACTCTACAATAAATAAACTATATGAACAATAATACAAATCTTAATAAATACAATAACAGTCAGAACCAGAACAATAAGCAGCAACAGACTGTTTACAATCTAACTAATCAAGTTTTTGTCCAGTAGCAGCAGTGTGGCTGTATTTGTCCTCACAACTTCTTCTTGGTGGGACAGGTCCTGGAAAAGTTCAGAGTTCAGTTCAGTCATCACACACTTCTTAGCTGCAGGTGGATTTCCCTGAAGTGGATAAGAGAGCAGCTACCTCTGTCACAGACTGGAAATAAAAAACAAGAGGTTAAAAAAAACAAGTTAATAAGATTATGATAAAAAAAGATTATTTAGATAATAATAATAATAAAAGAACAATACCTCTTGAACGGTTGAATCTCTCACTCTTCATCATCATGGCAGGGCTTTAATGAGCTCCAGGGCTTGTTGACAACATCAGTTAGTTTTTTCATAAAGAGCTGAACTTTTTGAAGTGTTGACATGATGAATGTCTCATAGCGACGCTCAGCAACTTTAAAGCCTGCGCATATAACAACGTTCAGACAGATTCAGAGATTTAAAAACTCATACAGCTTGTGTTATTGCTCTGGACCGCTCTGATTACCTGATGAAGTAGTTTTAATACAGCTGATGTTTTTTCGTTCACGTTCGGATGACATAGTTTCCAGCGCGTTCACGTTAGATGTGTTGCTGCTGCAGAGAGCTGCGTCACGCAGCTGCTGCAGAGTCTTCATGAAACAAAGTCCACACAAGCTGCGTGTGCGCTCGTCTTTTAACAAGAAAGCTATAACGTTCACAAACAGGAGACCGCACGAGATGCTAACGGCTAAATGCTGCGCAATAATAGCTCCGTGCTGAAACGCGCCCAGGAAATTTTGTTCCGCGGTGCATATATTCCCCTGTTAAAGCTGCTATATGTAACTTTTCTAACAATATATTTTTAACATATTTCTTCACTCTGTCACTAGACTGATGTTAGAGAGGTAATCTCTGAAAAAAACTAAAAAAAAAATTGTCCCCTTGCTTCTCCAGGTGGTAAATAGGCATTTCTAAAAAGAAAAAGTGACCCGCCATTAACCAGCCAATAAAAACAGAGTTTGTAACCAGCCAATAAAAACAGAGCTTGAATTTGAATCAGCCAATAAAAACAGAGCTTGAATTTGAATTTCAGCAGACCATGGGAGAGCAGAGCCATATATGGCTCTGAGAGGGAGGGATCAGAATGCTTTGCCTGTTGAAATATTTTCTAAGTGCTGCAGTTCTACAGAAACTGCAGACTGAACCTTTAAGAACGTTTAATGAGTGAAAAAATAACCGAAACGGTACGCAGGTGGACCGAACCGAACGTGGTGTACCGAAACGGTTCGGTATACCCGCTACAACCGTTACNATATATATATATATATATATATATATATATATATATATATATATATATATATATATATATATATATATATATATATATATATATATATATATATATATATATATATATATATATATATATATATATATATATATATATATATGTGTGTATATATATATATATATATATATATATATATATATATATATATATATATATATATGTATATATGTATATGTATATATATATATATATATATATATATATATATATATATATATATATATATATATATATATATATATATATATATATATATATATATATATATATATATATATATATATATATATATTATATATTATATATATATATTTATATATATATATATATATATATATATATATATATATATATATATATATATATATATATATATATATATATATATATATATATATATATATATATATATATATATATATATATATATATTCTAAACACTGTCTCTAAACTCTCTCTCTAAAAAAAAAAGCAAAGAATGTCATGATTTGTGCTCATTGCCTCCTCTGCTCTTTGCCACCTGCAAGAAATCTTGGCCACACCCACTTTCCCGCTCTGCACAGTGAATAGCTGATCACCTGCAGGAAGAAGTTTTTCCTGCAGTATGAGCTGCACAGAGGTGCAGGAGGAAGCTTTTTCTGCAGCTCTAAACTGCACAAGGTCTTCAGAGAAGCTGCTGAAAATGAGGGGGAGCTAGACCTGGAGCAATACACATCCTCAGTCCTGGGGTGCATTAGTAAATGTGCTGATGACGTCACCACCATCAGATACGTTAAGAATTACCCAAACAGGAAGCCTTAGCTGAATGCAAAGGTTTGCACCCTGCTGGAAGCCAGAAACACTTCTTCAGGTCTGGAAACTCACAGGAGCTTAGAAGGTCAAGGAAAAAGCTGGTTGCTGGTAGTAAGAGGGCCAAGGATACCTATGCACAGAGGATCCAGGGTCAGTTCACCTCAATGTAGAGTTGCATTTTGGCCCAAAAAATCCGATCTGACCTGGCCCCAGCCCGCAGTCATAATCTCCCAACCCCATCCGACCTGACGAATTAACAGTAATTACAAGTCCTGAACCCA
>JBBPBX010026613.1:19677-37968 GCA_038048925.1 Garcialebias charrua | reverse complement strand
TTAACACCATTTCATTTATTTGCTGACTGAGTCCGGGCCACCACACTGACTGACGAGCCCGGGCTTTGCACTTAACCACCCCTTGATGTCCCTCATGAAGCTTTTCCAACACAGCATTGCGCATCGCTGAGGGAATAACAAGTCGTGAGTCTTTCAGCAACAAACCATCTTTCACAGTGAGAGTGGCACGTTCCGGCCAGTAATTTCTCAGCAGTGGTTCCTGATTTGCATGAATTGGCCATCCTTGTGTGCACATCTCCATGACACGTGCACAAATGTTGTCACTCTGTAGCTGTTCTTTAAGTGTGTCCAAATATGAAGAACTAACTGGCAGAGTTGCAATGATGTTGTCCACATAGATGTCAGTGTCCTCCATTAGTTCTTTGTCTAACTGAGACATCTGTCTTTTTATTGGTGAACGGGACAATGTGTCTGCTGTCCAGAGTGATTTACCTGGAGCGTACTGTATATCATACACGTAGCGCATGAGTCTCATCCTGAAACGCTGAATTCTTGGTGGAAGAAGGTCCAACGCTTGTTCTCCCAGCAGGGAAATGAGAGGCTTATGGTCTGTCTCTAAGCAGAAGTGTTTCCCTATGAGGAAATCACGAAAACGTTCACACGCCCATGTAAGGGCTAAAGCCTCCTTTTCCACCTGTGCGTAACGTTGCTCCGTTGGAGAAAGTGACCGCGAAGCATAAGCTACCGGTCTCCAGCCTTCCTCCCACATCTGGAGAAGAACTCCTCCCAGTCCATATGATGAAGCATCTGCCGAAACTTTAGTGTCTCTGTTTGGGTCATACATGGCCAGTACTGGAGTTGACGTTAAAGCCTCTTTTAGAGTTTTAAATGCTTTGTCCTGGTCCGTGCCCCAGTACCAACTGTTTCTTTTTGACAATAGATCACGCAGGGCTTTGTCCTTTTCGGCCAGATGGGGAATGAACTTGCCCACTTGGTTCACCATGCCCAGAAAACTTCTAAGTTCTGACACATTACTTGGTTCTTTCATGTTTGTAATGGCCTCTGTTTTCTTTGGATCAGGGCTGATGCCTGAATCTGTGATGATGTGACCTAGGAAGGAAACTTTGCTCCGTGAGAGATCACATTTTTCCACATTTAGTGTTACACCTGCTTTTTCCAGCCTTAGCAGTGTGGCATGGAGACGGGCATCATGTTCCTCCTGGTTGCGTCCCCACACCAGCAGATCATCAATGTGACAAATCACTCCCTCCAGTCCTTCAATAACCCCCGCCATTATGCGCTGGAAGTGCTCGGGGGCAGAGTTGATGCCGAAGGGGAGGCGATTAAAGTGGAATCGCCCAAACGGTGTTATGAATGTTGTGAGCTTGGCTGAATCCTTCGATAAGGGAATTTGCCAAAACCCCATATTGGCGTCCAGTTTACTGAATATTTTGGCTCCAGCCAGCATTCCTAGACTTTGATCAACTGATGGTAGTACATACTTTTCTCTGCAAACATACTTGTTTAGTCCCGTAAAGTCCACACACAGTCTCAGTCTAGAACTGTTTGGTTTTGGGACAACCACCAAGCCGGCGCACCAATCTGTAGGTTCCTCCACCCGGCTGATGACACCCAGCTCCTCCATTTTGTGTAGTTCCTCCTTTACTTTTCCTACTAAAGGCAGAGGAATTCTCCTAGGGGCTTTGAGTGAGTATGGAACCACATCAGGTTTGAGTTTAATGCGGTATGTGTGTTGCACCTCACCTAGTCCAGTGCAGAGCCTGGGGTACACAGTTTTTACAGTGTCCATTGATATAGAGTTCACACGCACCAAAAGACCAAGAGCTGTGATGGCAGGCAGACCAAGCAGTGGTGTGGTGAGGTTCTTAACAACGTAGACTTTTTCTGTAGTACTCTTGTCCCTGTAGGTAAGCTGTAATTTTGTGTAACCTGCAACATCCAGTGGTGTTCGGCCAGGGCCTAACAGAGGTTTCACTGGTTTGAGAAGAGCAGGTTTTTCAGCACTGGGAAACAGTCTGTTCAAATCTTTCTGAGCCATGGCTGTGACGTCTGCACCTGTATCAAGTTTAAATGTTAGTGTTGTCTCATTTATCTTTATATCAGCTGACCATGCCTGATTTTCTGTGGTCACAGCTCCAAGGAAGAAACTTTCCTCCTCTTCCTCCTCTTCATCCTCTTCGATGCTTTGCACCTTTTTGCTGAATCTGCACACACGCTGATAGTGTCCTTTCTTCCCACAGAAATTACATGTTGCATCATTAGCAGGACACTCATATTTAGGGTGAGGGGAGCCTCCACACTTGAAACACTTTGTACTTGATGTGCTTCTGCTGTCGACCTGTGGATGTGTTTTGGCATTTTTATTATTTTTAAACTTGTTATATTTGGATTTATCAAACTGTTGTCTGCTTTTAACAACTCTATCAACAGAGCTGACACTTGTCTGCATTCCACTGGCTTCACATCTCAGAGCACTTTGTTGCTTTTTAACCTCTTCTGATTGTCTTGCCATGTTTACAGCTTTCTCCAAGTCCAAGTTTTTCTCCATTTGCATACGCTCTGACAGTCTGATGTCTGCTAAGCCCACCACAATTCTGTCTCTTATTAATTCATCGTGGAGCGGTCCATAATTGCAGTGCTCAGCTAATGCATGCAGGGCTGTAACAAATGCATCCACTGTTTCATTTGGCTCTTGTTTGCGCATATTAAATCGTGCGCGTTCATAAACAACATTTTTCTTGAGTATGAAGAAGTTCTGGAAACCCTCTTTCACTTTTTCATACTGGCGCTGGTCTGCATCGTTTAGCTTTAATCCTCTCAGGACATCATCCGCTTCATCTCCCATGCAGTATATTAAGGTGTTTACCTGGTTTTCATCAGAACTCAACGACAAGCTACTGGCCTGGCGGAACCTCTCGAAGCGACGGATCCATTTTGTCCATTCATGTGGCTTCGAAAAATCAAAAGGCTCCGGCGGCTGGATGCTGAACGTGGCGCTGGGTGTGTTAGCCGCTATGCTAACTCCTGCCCTCGGCTGCTTGTTTTCTTCAGACATCTTAAAAATAGCTGTAGCTCGTTTTTCCTCTTCTTATCCACGCCAGACAGACTCTTCAGCAACTCACCACTTCTGACACCATGTCGCGTTCTTACATTTAAGAACAAATACGTGGGACTTCATGTGCTGGCAAACACTCACTTTATTAGTCAGATCAACGTCTGCCTCGTGCTGCATAAACACGTCACATCCTGTGTGTGTCACGTTCAAGAACACTCGTTAATACCAGTTACTATCATGAACACCACACTACCTTTCATTTTTATTATTTTTTTTCTATTATGAATACGTTAATTGTTGTATTTCATTTTATAAAATGAATAAACTAACAAACAAACAAACAACTCCTTTTCTACTTTGGTCCAAATTTTTCCTGCAGGTGGCGGTAAAACAACAGCTGCTAATGAAACTCACGAAGAAGAAATCCGCTCTGAAGTTTGAGTAAACAAAGCAAGAAACAGAAAAGAGAAAACGTTGCGTTTGATTGCGGTTCTGTTGTGTCTCTGGTCTGTTTTGTATTGGTTAACTGGACCCGAGTTCGGACTCGGTTGGACTCTGGGTTCGTGTCCTCTGGACCCATTTTGTCTCCGAGTTTCAGCGGAGCGAAATAATGGAAGCTAACAAGGTGAGCTTCCCCCTCTTTTTGGTAAAAGTTATTCTTCTTGGGCTGCCTGTGCAGCTGTTTTCTCCTTGTTGAGATCTATGGTTGAGACACCGGCTTCATGCGCCTGCGTCTCTGTTGCTCTCGAGTTTAACCACGTAAAGCATGTGTCGCAAACCCGCGCGTGCGTCAAACATAAAGCCGCGCCGTCATCTCGCAAAACCACAATATGAAGCTTATTTGCAACAGTTATTTTTTTTATTCTTATTTATCATGTTACATATCCTGAGGAAGCTGCCAATGCTGACACCTTTTAGTTCTTATGTATGTTGACTGCAGTCATGTTTTGTGTGGTTAATTAGTCTGATTGTGATCAGGCTTGTGTGTGTTCAGCCAGGAACACCTGAGAGCCACGCCTATATATACTTCAAGTTGACTGTACTTGGATGCGGAGTGTTGTGAGCTCAGAGTTTGGTTGCTTTGTTGCTGAGCTGTTTGAGTACTGTTTGGGTACTGTTTGAGTACTGTTTGGGTACTGTGGGGTGTTCTCCGCCCGCCCCTGTCAGGAAGTTTGATCTTCTGTCTAGAAGATTGTTGGTGAGTAGCTGATTGCTCATGTTTGGTCCTGACTGTGCTAGATGCACTTAAAGAGTGGCTACTAGCTCATGTTTGGTCTTGACTGCTAGATGCACTTAAAGAGTAACTACTAGCTCATGTTTGGTCTTGACTGCTAGATGCACTTAAAGAGTGGCTACTAGCTCATGTTTGGTCTTGACTGCTAGTTGCATTTGTGTCAGCTCATTTGCTTGTGGAGTTTGACTGTGCTTGATGCACTTAGGAATGTTTGCTCATCATTTGACTTTTGTTGTGCTTAGTGCACTGGGTAGCTGAAGGCTGCATTGATGACATTAGGATCCTGCTAATGATAATTGATATCAGGGAGGCTGACCTGTGTGGTTAGTTTAAGTTGGTTTAACCAGGAGGTTGTGTGGCTGGTCCAGAGGTGACCAGCTGTTTGGAGCTTTTTGGAGCTTGGAGCTGTTTGGAGCTTGGAGCTGTTTGGAGTTTTTGTTGCCTAATGACAGAGTGAGATCGGTAGTCCAGTTATATCGTTTTTCTTTTACCCCTAGGGTCCCCTTTTGGTCAGGTAGTCCGTCTCCAGATAGGCTGCGACGGCCCTGTTTTTATGGGTTGGGCCGACGCTGGGGACGTTATATTCTTTTTGGCTGACTCACTCTTGTCCACCAATTATTTGTACTTTTGTCTGTCTATTTTTGCTCCCTTTTTGTTGCCCTGTGCCAGAAGACGGTGCACTCCGCACCTGGAGGGAGGAGTCGGGCAGTTTTCAATAAAGCTTTTTATTTTTACATTCTGCCTTCTTGTGTCCTTTGTCCATTTAATGTGTTCGGCCTGAGCCAGCCGTAACATATTTTGGGGGCTCGTCCGGGATCTTGAATCCTTTTTGCTCCTTGTCTGGATCTTGGATCCTTTTTCTCCTTTTGTTCCTTGTCTGGATGAGTCCTTGTCTGGATTTTTGAGACATTGAGTTGTTTGTTCTGGTTTTGAGCAGACATTGAGTTTTTTGTGCTTAAAATATTGAGAGTGTGGTGAAGTCTTTTGAAGCCAAGTGTTTTTGGACCGCAGTTAATATAATTGCTCCTTTTTTACATTTGGTGTGTGACAGCTGTGTGCTGTAGTTTGCACTCTCTGGAGCTGACAGGACCAGCTCCTGGTTGCTGATTGAGTTGAAACACGCAGCTGTGTGTGTGTGTGTTTTTGGATTGTGCTGCGTTCAAATGCAGCTGTGATTTTGCTGTTGTTTACAGTGAAAGTCTTTAGAAGAGGGGTACAGCTTAAAAGCTGTTTGTGTCCACATCATGGTGTTCAATTTGAAGAGATTTCTTGAACAGCCCACGTTTGATGTCTATATAAACTGCACGAGAGAGCAGATGTTGAATATAGCAAAACATTTTAAAATCAACACTATAGAATTTGAACGTGATGGTTGGTTTGAAGGTGGACTGCTGACTGAATTAATTCAACTCGGGATTGTTGTGATGCCTGATTATGGACATTCAAATGAAAATGAAGTTGCTTTAAGAAAAAAAGAGCTTGAAGAACAATTGAGGAAAGAAAAAGAGCTTATCTTACAAAAACATCAATTGTTCTTAAAAGAACAAGAAGTCAAAAGTCAAAGGATTCTAGCCGCTCTACATGAGAAGAAGCGTCTTCTAGAATTGAGAGAGCTCCATACTGCACAAAGGGAAGATCACCGTTTGTGTCCCATTGTGTGTCATCCAAAGGTGACACCAGAGCCTTGCATTCAAGCAGGTGTGCCTCTCTCACATCTACAGGAGATGGCGCCAGAAGAACATCGTCCAGAGGAGGAGAAAAATGAGGATGATGTCAACTTGGGTGACAGTTTCTTCTTTTTTCATGTAACTGAACTTGAAATTAAACATGAAAATGAATCTGACTTAATCCCAGTTAAAGATGGGGATCTTAAAAACTTTGAGCTGAAGGAACATTACATTGACCTGAGTGAATGTTTTTTATTTAGCTCTGAAGAAGTCCCAGTGAGCTTAACTGAGGATCCAGAAGAAACAATTCCACCTGTTTCATTGTGTTCTTTTTTAGCTCCTGCAGAAAACAAAGCAAGAGTTGTGAAGAATGATGTGAGATCATTGGCTGGAAGTACAGCAGAAAACACATTTTCACTGTCTGTGAGAAATAAAAAGCTGCTGCCTTATATTGGACATGTTTCAAATGATTCTGAGTCTAACTGTCTCTACTCTGCTTACAGTGTGGCTGGAAACAGTGCTGTTGCAGCTGACATGGTGGAGCTGCCACGTGCAGAAAATGACAGTTTCCCTCTGGCTGTTATGAAGAGTATCCACTCTCCCACTGACATCCTTGGTCATGATGTTGATGTTGGTTTGATGTCTGTTAACAAAAATAAGTCTTACAGAGTAAGCTTAGACAAGCGTCGCCTGTTTGGCTTCAGAACATTTTAAGATAACATGACATTGATTATGTTAGCGGTTAGGCGGACTAGTTTTAATGATGTTTTTAGTCCGTTTGTCTGTTGTGACCGCTACATTGTTACTCTCTAGGGTCCTATTTATTTTGCATGTGCGGATGTGAGATGTTTTCACCTGACATCCACATCACCCCCATACAAAACACTGGTGGTGGAGGTGTTACATATCCTGAGGAAGCTGCCAATGCTGACACCTTTTAGTTCTTATGTATGTTGACTGCAGTCATGCTTTTGTGTGGTTAATTAGTCTGATTGTGATCAGGCTTGTGTGTGTTCAGCCAGGAACACCTGAGAGCCACGCCTATATATACTTCAAGTTGACTGTACTTGGATGCGGAGTGTTGTGAGCTCAGAGTTTGGTTGCTTTGTTGCTGAGCTGTTTGAGTACTGTTTGGGTACTGTTTGAGTACTGTTTGGGTACTGTGGGGTGTTCTCCGCCCGCCCCTGTCAGGAAGTTTGATCTTCTGTCTAGAAGATTGTTGGTGAGTAGCTGATTGCTCATGTTTGGTCCTGACTGTGCTAGATGCACTTAAAGAGTAACTACTAGCTCATGTTTGGTCTTGACTGCTAGATGCACTTAAAGAGTAACTACTAGCTCATGTTTGGTCTTGACTGCTAGATGCACTTAAAGAGTGGCTACTAGCTCATGTTTGGTCTTGACTGCTAGTTGCATTTGTGTCAGCTCATTTGCTTGTGGAGTTTGACTGTGCTTGATGCACTTAGGAATGTTTGCTCATCATTTGACTTTTGTTGTGCTTAGTGCACTGGGTAGCTGAAGGCTGCATTGATGACATTAGGATCCTGCTAATGATAATTGATATCAGGGAGGCTGACCTGTGTGGTTAGTTTAAGTTGGTTTAACCAGGAGGTTATGTGGCTGGTCCAGAGGTGACCAGCTGTTTGGAGCTGTTTGGAGCTTGGAGCTGTTTTGGAGCTTGGAGCTGTTTGGAGTTTTTGTTGGTTTGCCTAATGACAGAGTGAGATCGGTAGTCCAGTTATATCGTTTTTCTTTTACCCCTAGGGTCCCCTTTTGGTCAGGTAGTCCGTCTCCAGATAGGCTGCGACGGCCCTGTTTTTATGGGTTGGGCCGACGCTGGGGACGTTATATTCTTTTTGGCTGACTCACTCTTGTCCACCAATTATTTGTACTTTTGTCTGTCTATTTTTGCTCCCTTTTTGTTGCCCTGTGCCAGAAGACGGTGCACTCCGCACCTGGAGGGAGGAGTCGGGCAGTTTTCAATAAAGCTTTTTATTTTTACATTCTGCCTTCTTGTGTCCTTTGTCCATTTAATGTGTTCGGCCTGAGCCAGCCGTAACAATCACGATAGAGACGATAGAAGGAAAGTAGCACGATAGACACGTTTCTATCGTCCCCACGATATATATCGTCATATCGCACAGCCCTAGCTGAAACTAGTAGAAAGAAGTTAGAAGAAGCACAAAAATGTTGTAGTTAGCAGAAAGAATCTGAAAATAGCACAAAACAGTGAAAAAACAGCTAAAATTAGCTGAAAAAAAGTTAAAATTTGCAGAAGGAAGCTGAAAGAAGCTGAACCAGAGCAAAATGTGAAAGGAGCAGTAAAAAAATTGTAAACAGATCTAAAGATTTGAAGGATGGAAAATGAGCTCAAGTCGTTTTCTTTGAGGAAGAAAAATGCCAGAAAAGGCCAAAAAAACAAACCAAAAAAAAACCTCTCTTGATAATAACAATATAATAAAATAATATAATTCTGAGAATATAATTCTGTAGCAACTCAAAGTTCACAGCAGCTCAGAGGATACTTGACGAACTCGATGGCATTGGTCTTCAGATAACCCAGGCCAACCGACTCGTTAAAGGATGACATGTTATGGTGGATATTTTTTTCTGAAAAACAAGATATAAAGAAGAAGATACATTTGCTGCCACATCTATAAATGTAAAAGTGAATTTTAATAATCTATGCAAAACTACTTAATAGATGAAGAACGTAAAAAAAAAACTTGATGAGAGGTTCCTCTCACCCTCCGCCACATCAAAACCCTGGAACTTGATGGGCTGTGCATAGTTGACCATGGCTGAGAGAAACGGGTGGATGTTGGTGGTGGCAGACTCGTATTGATAAGAAGCTATTAGAGCCTCCTCAGAGTCCTCTGCTACGTCCACAGCCTGCACAGGAGAAGCACACAAACACACACGTGTTTTAAACACACACAATGAGTATTTAGTATGTGGCTGTAAGACGGTATGGCTGTCAGGGACTCACCTTCTTGTTGTTGTCGTGATCCGAGGCCTCAGAGGTATCTGTGACGTCCGTGGCTTCAGAAATCTCTGTCATTTCATCATCAGCTACCTGGAAAGAGACAAACCACAAAATGTCTCATTATGAACAGTTCTGTCACAAATCTAATTTCCTCTGATGTCAAAGGTTTGAGATAACTACAATCATTTGGTAAAACGACCAGACATGCACCTGTTGATCTGACTCACTCCGTCAGCTGCACCTGAGTGGAGGATTAGCGCCACCAGCTGTTGATCTAAACACTTTTTTTCTGGCTGACAATGATTTTGGAACAAATGGATCAAAGTTTGTAGCTTCAGGACTAAAACTGTGCTCTAACAAAGCTGAATATTTTAACATGTTAAATTTAAATTTAAGGGCAGTTGGTATTGCTGCCGCCTCTCAATGAGAAGGTCGCTGGATCGAATCCCGGCTGGGGGGGAGGGCCTTTCTGGGTGGAGTTTGCACCTCTACCTGCTGTGCACCCACCTTGGCAGCTGCACTGATATTTATGAATTAATCTACTGGAGAGCACTTTTGAAATGAAGCTAGGCAGATTTGGACCAGTTCATAAAATAACTACCGTATTATCCGACTTTAAGTTACACTTTTCTCATAGTTTGGTCAGTCCTGCGACGTTTAGTCCGAAGCAACTTATATACATTTTCCCCTATTCGTGACGCAATTTTTGACCGGCATGTTAAATGTTCCTTCATATTGACACAAACCAAAGAGTAAACATTACCATTTGCGGTTGCAAGAGGGCGCTCTAGGCTTTTGACAACTATTTGTTGTTCCTCTTCTACTAAACCCACCCCCCATCTTCCTCCAGAGTTGTCAGAGTTGTTCAGAAGCGACACAGAGGATGGTAACCTGCTTGTCAGACTCGTTGGCTGCAACTTGTGTGTCTCTGCTGTGACAGACACAAACCGTGTTTCCATCAAGGTTTCTAGGTGCGCATTTTGAAGTATCGCAGCAGAAAAGCTTAATGGAAACGGCAAAATCCGTATTTACTTTCTCAAGTTCGCCAAAAAGTTTATACGCTCGCTTGAGGTGGTTTTTGGGATGTTCGAAAATGAGCAGATGCGCACAGCGACAGATGGAAACACATTTGCCGACTCGTGCTGCCGAAGCGAACATTCACGTCACGTGACTGATCAGCTGTTTCCGCTCCGGACAACATGTAACATCGCTAAAACTAGTTTGTATGACAGAATAAATACAACTCGACCGATAGCAACACGTACCTGAAATATTCTCTCCATTTTGACGAGATGTGTGGCCAGGTTCTGTTTTCAACTGCTACTTCCTGTTTACTGTAGACATGCGCAGTGCTCACGTCTGACGTAATGACGCTGACGTCTGACGTAATGACGCTGTGCGTGGCTTGGTAGATGCGCTTCAAGCCAGCAGATGGAAACACTTCTGCTTCGCATTAATTTGTATTTACATATTTGCGAGATTTCAAAAATTAGCTCAAAAATCGAAATGAAAATGGATGGAAACACAGCTACAGACTCAGAAAAAGAAGGGAAGGGGTGGGGGGAGGTGCCTGTCTCTCCCCATCGATACAGTGCAGCTTCAGTGAGACCTGAGTGAGCCTGGGATAGCCCGGCGTTTTACGTCGTAAACGGAATACGGCGGATGGACCGAGGAGAACGGCGTCAACAGCATCCTAGTAGGCCACTAACTCTTTTTGCACTTCATTATGGCTCCCAAACGTATGTGTTTTTTGATAATTATGTAGGGTACTGTGTTAGGATAGGCTAAGTGCTTGGTATGATGCAGTATGTACATATAATCCGACTTACGTCGAAAATCGGTTTACGACGCCGCGTAGGAACGGATCAACGTTGTAAGTCAAGGACTACCTGTACAGGTAGTCCCCGATTTAGAGCGCTCTAACATACGAGGTTCCGGACTTACGAGCTGGCGAACGAGCAGTAAATTTGTAAAGAACATACAGAAAATACAGCACTTTTATGTGTTTTTAGATGAAAGTGTGTTAGCTAACCGTTTGGAAACAAGTTTCTGAGCATGTTTATGAACTAGTATGAACATTTGTGATGAAAAACGAGTGTTCGTAGTAGCGCTAGCATACATTTTCCGACTTACGACCGAAAATCCGGACTTACGAGAACACGTGTTTCGTGTTCCAACGTATGAGATTTTCATCTTAAGAGATACTCGTAGTAACGGAACTCGCTCGTAAGGCGGGGACCACCTGTACACTTCTAAATAAATTTGACTTATACAGTATATGTTTTTCCCCCTCTTCATGAGGCATTTTTTGACTAATGCGACCTATACTCTGGAGCGACTTATGGTCCAGAAAATACAGTAGTTATCTGAAAAGTTTTTACACCTGGGGCCTCATGTACAAAGACTTGCGTGGACTTCTTACTGAAACGTGACGTACGGTCAAATCCAGAAAACGGCGTACGCACAAAAAAAAATCCAGATGTATCAAACTGTGCGTACGCCGGAATCCACGCACATTGCTTTTGTACATCACAATCAACGTGGAATTGAGCGCACATGAGAGAGTGGCCGACTCCGCCTTTGACACGCCTCCATATAAATATGCAAATTCATTTAAATATGCCCTGCACCAGAGGAATGTCGTCTTGTCCCATCATGCATCACGTTCTTCAACTGCTAAAACAGCTAAAAATAAACAAAAAACAAGAATTTATGCTGTGCAAAACTATTCAGTCTTTCTGTTTTTTATATTTTTTGCAGGTTTTCATTTAAATAATAATAATAATAATTAATTCAATTTATAACGCACTTTTCATTACTGAAAATCTCAAAGTGCTACACAGATATTGAATGCTACACACATTCATAAACCGGTGGCGGCAGACTACCATGCAAGGTGCTTTCCAGTCCTACCGAGAGCAACTCAGGGTTAAGTGTCTTGCCCAAGGACACAACGACACATGGTGCGGGTCCCGGGAGTCGAACCGCCAACTTTCCGATCGGGAGACGACTGCCATTACCACTACACCACGGCCGCCCTAAATATGCCCTGCACCAGAGGAATGTCGTCTTGTCCCATCATGCATCACGTTCTTCAACTGCTAAAACAGCTAAAAATAAACAAAAAGCAAGAATTTAAGCTGTGCAAAACTATTCAGTCTTTCTGTTTTTTATATTTTTTGCAGGTTTTATTCTAATTGCGTCCATGTGGATGTAATAATTGTTAATCATGTGTGTTTGGTGTGAACAATAATGATTTTCACATCATGAACAGTTTCTCAGAATCACCTCTAAGTGTCGCCAATGGAACCAAAACCACAGAAACGTGCGTACGCCAACCCTGGAGTTGGCGTGGGGCTGCACACAGTTCCACGTTCAGTTCTGTTTTGATACATACGGAGTTTTGCGTGGAAAATGGCGTACGCAAGGTTTTTGTGCGTACGCACCGTTGATACATGTGGCCCCGATCATTTGGTGATGTAGCTGCAGATGTTTTCAGTCATTAAAAATCTCCTGTTCTTGTATCAAAACACAACTCTAGCACTCTGGACTGGACAAAAACCAAATGAAGACAGGTTTGAGTCGGCAGCAAGTGATAAGACTGCAAGAGTCTGCAAGTCATGCTAGGAAATTGAAAACCCTTTGTTGTGAAAACACTGTTTTTAGAAGTGATGGATGAAGCAAGCTGTCAACAGTCACAGTCCTGTGAGATCCTACCTGAAAGGATTGGATACATGAGAGGTAAAGGAAAAGGTGCATTGGATACATCAGAGGTAAAGGAAAAAGTGCATTGGCTCACACAAGAACAGCATTATTTCCACAGAGGACTCAGTTCCTCTCACAGAAACAAAGTTAAAGAAGCCCAAAGAGGCAGAAGACTCTGCTGACATCTTGCTTTATGGTGGTTGGCCTCCAGCTTAATGGTGCGTTATCACCACCTGTTCGTCAGCCTGAGCCAGAAGATCAGAACAACGCCTAAAGGTTTTCTTCAAGATGCATTAGCAAAACCTTCTAAAACATTTCACATGGATGGAGTCTATTCTAGCTCCCACAATTACCAAATTATCAAATTAAAAGGAAATAAAGTCAGAGGATGTATGGGTTCTTTAAGAGTTCTTGTTGTCTTTGGGGTGGAGACGTTCTCGTCAAGGTGTTGGAGTGAACAAACAGTTTTTGGTCTTTTGGAGCAGAGTTGGTGGTGAAAGTGTCAACCTACCTTCTTGATGCTGTTACTTTGTTCTTCTCTCCTGGAGCTGACGGCGTTACTCTGGGAAACACTGTTGGTCTCCTTCTCGCTTGCTGCTTCTGACAGACTGCTGGGAGCCTCTGAATTCAAATCCTTTTCCTCAGCTTCCTTTTCTCCCACACTCACTGAATGAAACACAGTGTTTTATAAAATATTAATACCAGTCAAGTCATTTCAGCAGCTTTTGTTTGTTTTATACAAAACCCGATGAGGCCAGTTTAAACTTCTAATGTATACATAATGTACTTTGCCATTTTACACATTTACAGTTACAACACTGTTACATACTGTTTATGTACAGGAGTGCTTGAAAGGTTGTGAACTCTTTAGAATTTTCTATATTTCTGCATGAATGAAATAAATCATCAGATTTTTACACAACTCCTAAAAGTAGATAAAGAGAACCCAGTTAAACTAATGAGACAAAATATTATACTTGGTCATTTATTTATTGTAGACAATGATCCAGTGTTACATATTTGCGAGTGGTAAAAGTATGTGAACCTTTGATTTCAGTATCTGGTGTGACCTTCCTCGTGCAGCAATAACTGCAACTACGTAAACATTTCAGTAACTGTTGACAGCGCCGGCCCAAGGCATAAGCAAACTAAGCGGCCGCTTGGGGCCCCAGGGTCACAAGGGGGCCCCCAAAGAGGAGCTGAGTTTTGTGTTGTTTTTTTTTTCTTTTCTTTTTTTTTAATGATATGATTCTATTACACACAATTTCATCATAAAGTTCAGATTTTTATTTTCATTATGATATATATAACATATATATCATATACTTGTGTGTATATGTATATTTGAATATGTAGAAATCGCTCTAGTAGAAAGGAAAGAAAGAAATGACCGGTAGTTGGGGAACCCCCTTAAGGCCGAGATACACTCGAGCGTTCTCACGATACGCCTATACGCAACGTACGTACGTCAAGGCAAAAGCGTAGCCCCGCGTAGCCCCTCAGGGCATGTACGCGCAAAGCTTTTTTTTTACGTCCGCGTGCGCGATGCGCGGTGTCTGACCATAAACTTCCCCGGCGCCGGACTGTTTTGCATGTTACACAAATGAAATAAATTCCCCTTCTTTATCGCTGATCGGGCCTTTTCTTTTGTTTTTTTGCCTAAAGTCAAGTAACCGCTTCTTCCTCCGTTCACTCATGACTGAAATGAATGAATTCAGGTCCTACCTGGGTGCGCGATGTTTTAAATATTCCCTGGTGGGCTGTGTGCTGCAGGAAAAGCACTCCCTGTTATTATTTTTATTTCTGAGAGAACTTTTTATAACATATATAGTAGAAACGCCTTATCAGAACACCGCCGCTTTCTTCAGCGAGCTACATGAGCTGACTGAAAGCTGTCAATCATTTCAGTAGGCGTGTCAGCAAGTGACCAATCAGCGAGCTCAGTTGAGTCCCCTCCGTGCGCAGCTGCTCATATTACAACAAGGAGAACGCGAGCGTTTGAAAGCTGATAGTTTCTGAAGTATAGCAGCAAAACACATGCGCACAAAATGCGCGCGTAGAGTGGCGTACCTGAGGACGCTCAGGTGTATTTCAGGCTTTAGTGGGCCTCGGTATCCCGTTTCACAGGTTTCTCAGAGCTCCTTGCTGCAATGTGAAGTCCGCATCCAAGCTAATTAAGCACCTGACACGTAACTAACGCTAGATAATGTCGCAAAAAAGGGTATATATCCTTCAGGGGCTGAAAAAAGGAAAAGGAAAAAAGAAGAAGAAGAGAAAAAAACGGCAAGATAAAGGTATGTTTGTGTTTGTGCAGCAGCTAATGGATAAATAGCTGGCTAGCACTACCGTGTTTGTACTTGTTAATAACTGAGTTTTAATTTTATGTGAGTTTATTGGCACTATATCTTTTTTTTGGGGGGCTCAAAACAGCGTTTTTGCTAACGCTTGATAGCATTTAAAACTTCACAATACATAACATTTGCTAGCCAAATGTTTTACATCAGTCCGGCTTACTAGCTATGCTTGAGTTGGTAATATGTTGTGGACTGTTGAGCATGATAATTTATGTGACTAAAATAAACAATTTTTTACACAAACTTATGTTATGTGAAATTCTGCAGGAGCACTGTTAAAATATTTTGGCTAAAATAATATGTTATTATTAATCATCATCTTTCTTTTGTCTCTTTCTCAGAAGCTTCCACATCAAAGTCCGAGCCACACCAAGGATCATCAGCTCTGCCAATGGACCCAGCTGAGTGGCCATCTTTCCTCTCAGATGTAAACAGGACTGAGCAGGTGATGAGAGGACCACTGCCTATTAAGGATACCTTTTCCTTCCCCAAAAGGCATGATGGGCGAAGTTTTTATTTTTATTTTTTAGAAAGTTTGATTTTACTAGTTTATTCATAGGCAGTTTTATCAATACATTCTGCCATGTCTGGCCTTCTGAGGACATTCATGAACTTGATGTGGTCCAAAATTAAAATAAGTTTGACACCCCTGCAATAAATTACATATATACATTAAAAGGACTGTCAGAGTTGCAAATGTTTTATTAGGTGGGAGAATGATAAAACCATCTGACCGTTGATTGCAGTAATTCACATTATTAGTAGAAACATAGGGCCCCCATCCAAATTTCGCTTAGGGCCCCAAAGAGGCATGGGCCGGCCCTGCCTGTTGATCAGTCCTGAACAGACTTGGGAGGAATTTTTGTCCATTCCTTCAACTCTGGATGTTGGTGGTTTCCTCACATTAACTGCTGCTTCAGGTCTTTCCACAACATCTGGATGGGATTAAGGTCAGAACTTTGACTTGGCCATTCCAAAACATGAACTTTATTCTTCTTGAACCATTCTTTGGTAGAACGACTGGTGTGCTGAAGGTCATTGAGTCGCTGCATGACCCACCTTCAGATTCACTTCATGAACAGATGTTCTGACTTTTTCCTTTAGAATTCAGAATTCATTGTTCCATCAATGGCAAGAGGTCCTGGCCCAGATGCAGCATAACAGGTCCAAACCATGCTACTACCACCACCACGTTTCACAGATGGGAGAAGGTTCTGATGCAGGAATGCAGTTTTACTTTCTCCAAACATAACACTTTGAATTTAAACCTAAAGTTCTGTTTTGGTCTCATTTGTTCACAAAACATTCGTCCAGCAGTCTTCTGGCTCGTGATCTTTAACAAACTGCAGATGAGCAGCAATGTTCTTTTTGGAGAGCAGCGGCTTCTCCTTCAACCCTGCCATGACACCATTGTTGTTCAGTGTCTCCTGATGGTGGACTCATGGACATCAACATTAACAATGTGAGACAGACCTTCAGCTGCTTAGTTCATTCATTCATTCAACCTTTATTTAGCCAGGTTAATCCCACTGAGCCTCGGGACTCATTTACAAGAGAGACCTGGGAGAGACTCCCTGGGCTCCTTTGAGACCTCGCAGACTATTCCACACCTTGGGTTGATCTTTGTTGATGTTTGAGGGTAACAATTGAATTTCCTCCATCTGTCCACAATCTGTCTGACTGTGGATTGGTGGAGTCCAGACTCTAGAGATGGTTTTTAACCTTTTCCATCCTGATGAGCATCAACAACTCTTTTTCTGAGATCCTTATGAATCTCCTTTGTTCCTGCCATGATCCACTTCTACAAACATTTTGTGAAGATCAGACTCTGATAGATCCCGTTCTTTAAATCAAACAGGGTGTCCACTGCACCTGATCATCATCCCATTGATTGAAAACTCTAATTTCACCTTCAAATTAACAGATAATCCCAGAGGTTCACATACTTTTACCACTCCCAAATATGTAATATTGGATCATTTTCCTCTATAAATAAATGGCCAAGTATAATATTATTGTCTCATTTGTTTAACTGTATTCTCTTTATCTACTTTTAGGACTTGTGTGAAAAACTGATGATGTTTTAGGTCATATTTATGCAGAAGTGTAGAAAATTCTAAAGGCTTAACAAACTTTCAAGCACTACTGTATATACTGTACATATATATAAAAAAAATACACATACAGTAGTCCCTCGCCACTTTGCGGTTTGTTTATCGCGGTAAGTAAGATTGGACACGACACGGTTGATTGTTGGATGAACCATGAATTGTTTATTTAAAATAAATTATTTTAAATGATTTTGCACCGGGGGCAGCACGGTGGCACAACTGGTAGAGCTGCTGCCTCTCAGCAAGCAGGTCCCTGGCTCAAATCCCGGTCCGGGGGCCTTTCTGGGTGGAGTTTGCATGTTCTCTCTGTGCATGCGTGGGTTTTCTCCGGGTACTCCAGTTTCCTCCCACAGACCAAAAACATGCATGTTAGACTGATTGGTGACTCTAAATTGTCTCTAGGTGTGAGTGAGAGAGTGAATGTTTGTTTGTCTCTATGTGTCTCTGTAATGGATTGGAGACCTGTCCGGGGTGTCCCCCGCCCCTCGCACAGTGACTGCTGGACATGGGCACCGTCGACCCCCGTGACCCAAAATGGAAGAAGCAGGTAAAAGATAATGGATGAATTTTGCACCATGTGTGCAGCCCACAAGTGCAGGGGGAAGCTCCCTCCTGCAGCTGATCAGCTGATCTCCTCTGCAGCACACATTCCTCCTGCTGCAACTTTGTCAAGGGTTAACCCTTTGCTGTCCAGATGCAGCGATCGACTTTTGTCTTCAAACTTAAAATTCAAAGTATATCACATTGTAAAAATCATCATAATCACAAAATATGAAAGTGTCAAAGGTTATTTTAAATTATTTTAGAACTTCTATGTTCAGTTGTTTCAGTGTAATTGATCAAGAAGTACATTTCTGCTTCGTGCTGCAGAGCTGAAGCTGTGTGACATCACTTTGATGTCCTGCTGCACTTCTCTTCTCTACAATTTAAATTAAATACTGTAACATTTTAAATACACAATCCATGCTGTATGGATTGTTTATTTAAAATGTTACAGTATTTAAATTTAAATTGTTTATTTAAGGAGGGAGATTGGGAATAACAGGTGAGTGTGATTGCAGCCTGGCAAAATGTCATGACAAAGTTTACTGAACTTGGAGTACAGTACTGTGTCCTAACCTCGCAGTTTTTCACTCATCGTGGGTGGGCGTGGTCCCAAATACCTGCGATAAACGAGGGACTGCTGTATATATATATATA
>JBBPBX010026613.1:0-19325 GCA_038048925.1 Garcialebias charrua | reverse complement strand
AACCAGTGAATACAGGGTGCAGTGGTGGGTACGATAATCACAGCCAGTTATGAATCTTAGTGCTCCATGATAGACAACATCCAACATCTGCAGGGTGCTTGTAGGAGCATTCATGTAGATAATGTCACCGTAATCAATGGAGGGAAGGAAAGTCACAGATACAAGGTGTTTCCTAGCATTCAGAGTTAGACATGATCTGTTTCTGAAAAAGAAACCCAGTTTAACTTTCAGTTTCTTTACTAGGTTTTCCACGTGGAGTGCATGTTCTGGGTTATTACTGGTTACTGGTTATTACATTACTGGTTATTACATTACAGAAAAAATTAGTTTCCTCAAATGATTGGGCTGAAGCTTAATCTATGGAGGCCAAGGCCACCCTCTGGCTCCTCCATTGCAACTGGTGATGGATAAAATGTCTCCCTCCTCTCTCCATGATCCGTCGCTCAGTCTGACAAGAAAAAAACCTCTGTTCTCCACAGTGTAACTCCTACTTACTTGAGTATCCGGCTCTAATGGTGAATCCAGACCGAACGCGTTTTCAACTGCAGGAGCTTCCGGTTTACATGCAAAGTCAATGGGAGACGCGCCTCCAGGCGTCTCTTGTCGTCGGGCGTCACGTCACGTGCGTGTTGAGCGTGCTGGAAAGCGTTTTTCGTGCACGTGAACCCGCATCAGCCTCCAAACCACGCATTCACCATGCTGAAGATTTTCGCCGTTCAAACTCGTGAACGCGTGTCCGACCAATCAGGAGAGTCGGGTGGAGGAGAAAGGGGGAGTCCGCTATGTGACGCGGATACGAGGGGACGGACTAGTGCGCAACTATGTGACGTATTGTTTGTGGGACACAGAAAAAAGCCGCTAAGTCATGGACTATGGAAGAGAAACTCATTGTAGCTGTGTGTTCGCGACAATTCCTTCACGACCAGTCAAGTCTGCTCTACAGGGACAAAAATAAAAAGCTCCTTGCCTGGCGGAGTGCAGAGAGGAACTCCGTATACCGGTAAGCTCCTCCCCCCCTCGCCGCCGCAACGCAGCTGCAATTTCACGTTCTGGTTTGAACACCACTGGGTCCAGTGCGTCCACTTGCGTGCGTGTCGAGCTTTTTTGCCGTTGAAAAGGCGTTCGGTCTGGATGTACCATAAAAACATTTAAGTTTACATCATTATCTGTTCAATTCCAGTGCAGAAAAACACTCATGTCCAACACTACAAACACTCATTATTCAAAATCCTATTTGAGTGGGGACATCAACATGCTGCTTGTTAAGTCTTAGACCTCTGTATTATTTTACAGACTGACGCTTGCTGAGTACCACGAGCAGGAAGAGATCTTCAAGCTTCGCCTCGGATACCTGAAGAAGGTCGGAGGCTAAAAGACATCAGAGCTTCATCGTATTCCTCAAACCTTCTTGATGCTTGTCTCATCAGACGATTTCATAAAAAAAAAAAAATCATGTCTTTGTCCACCCGTGTGTCCAGGAGGAAGCTGAGATCCAAGCAGAGCTGGAGAGGCTGGAGCGAGTCAGGAACCTTCACATCAGAGAGCTGAAGAGGATCAACAACGAGGACAGCTCGACGTGAGTGCACCTGCTGATGAACGTTGTAATGAGATGCTTTAAATCAGTCTGACAGCAGCTAGGAATGCCCAATATATAGGGTACACCAGTGGTCCCCAACCACCGGGCCGTGGGTCAGTTTGTACCGGGCCGCACAGGGGGGGAAAAAAAACTTATTTTGAAAATCACCAGCTTATCTCCACCACGTCTGCCAATGACTCTCTCTTGACGCAGGTCAACATACACAAGCGATAAGTTTCAGTTTCTGTTCGACGCATGCGCAGATTGGTTCTACATTTCTGTGTCGTTGTGTCCTTGGGCAAGACACTTAACCCTGAGTTGCTCCCGGTAGGACTGGAAAGCACCTTGCATGGTAGTCTGCCGCCACCGGTTTATGAATGTGTGTAGCATTCAATATATGTGTAGCACTTTGAGATTTTCACTAATGAAAAGTGCGTTATAAATTGAATTAATTATTATTATTATTATTATTACATTTCCCGTTTGGGTGGAGTAATAATAATAACTTTTATTTATAATGCACTTTACATACACAACAGATCTCAAAGTGCTACAGTGTATGAACATTAAATAACATCAAGATAAAAATCAACCATAAATGCAACCAAGAGTAGGAACAACCAAGAGGATAGTGCCTCACAGATGATTGCATCAAAAACTTAAAATTCACAAAATGCAGATAAAATACTGAAATAAAAACTGTGGGTGCAATAAAAACAAAAGCACAATTCAATTAATTAAAAACACTGGATAAAAAAGGTTTTAAGACCTTTTTTAAAACATGTCACAGTCTGTGGGGCCCTCAGATATGAGGGCAGGGCGTTCCACAGCCGAGGGGCAGTGCAGGACAAAGCCTGGTCTCCCATTGTGCGAGACCTGGGAGTGAGAAGAAGATGGGTGTTGGAAGAGCGGAGAGTGCGGGAAGGACAGTGAGGGGTGAGAATTTCATTTAAATAAGATGGTGCATTACCGTACAAGCACTGGAAGGTGAGCAGATACATTTTGTAAGTGATCCGGGTAGGGGTGGGCGATATGGCTCAAAAATTATATCGTGATATTTCAGCGCGATATCACGATAACGATAAATTTCGTGATATAACCCAAAAAAAAAAAAGAAATCAAATTTATTTATTTGACAAAATTAATTTAACATGTTGCTTTGCAGTATTATAATTTTTTTTAAACAACAAGGGTTAATTTGACTGAAATTACTTTATTTAGTAAAGTATTCAGTCAGTATAAAAATAAAAAATAAAAAAGATCTGTTATTTAGATTGAAAAAGTCTGCACAAAATATAATGGACTATCTTTAGGCTTTTAATACCTAGTAGTTCTTTGACATTCTTGTTAGGTCTAAATTGTTTTTAATTTTTAACTGGCTGTTTTTTATTGTTATTTTTTATTGTTTGTTTTATTTCTGTATTGTTCAGCACTTTGTGCACCTTCTGGCTGCTGAAAAGGGCTCTATAAATAAAGATTGATTGATTGATAAACAAAAACCACCACAAAAACTAAAGTTCAGGTGTAGTTTCCTAAATCACTCTCCATGTAAAATATATTATTCTTTGTTTCTAAAGAGTGACACGGTCGAAAATTTGTTGACGGTCCCTAAGTGAACCATGACGTCTCTGAATAGGGGCAGACTCAGCGCGGCTGCCCGAAATCAGACTCCATGAAGTGGACTGACGAGAGCAACGCACCGATGAAGACACGGAGCTCGAATATCCAACTTCCAACTTGAAAATAACTTCACTGTGGTTTTCTCTTGGTTCGTGGAGAGCTGCGCGTGTTTGTAGAGACAGTTTTCAGAGCGAGGGAGACCAGCCCGCAGCGCGGGCTGCTCAGTGGGGTGGGGGGGTGGGGGCATTTGATCCTCTACCTGCTGTTCAGAGCAGCCAGGGGACAGAAGCTGACACGACGCGCGGTTTGTTTTTATCATTTTAGCACCAGTACAGACTGGTGGAAGAGAGGTGCGCAGTTCAGTTTGAAGCGCTCGGTTGGGGGGCGGGGCGTCCTTACGTATCACGTCATGAAATTAGCATATCATGATATCTTTTTTTTGCCCGGGCAAGCTATTTTTACCGGTATTATCGTAAACGATATGATATGGCCAAGCCCTAGATCCGGGCAGAAACAGGAAGCCAGTGTAGTGAACGCAGTACAGGAGTGATGTGCTCATGCTTATGCACTCTCATCATGACTCTGGCAGCGCTGTTTTGGACATACTGTAGTTTTTGTATGTTCTTGCCAGGAATCCCGAAGAGAAGTGCATTGCAGTAATCCAGTCTGGAGGAGACAAAGGCACAGACGAGCTTTTCTGCTTCAGTGAAGGACAGTGTAGACCGAAGCTTTGTGATATTTCGAAGATGAAAAATATAAGTTTTACAGACATGCTTTACATGGCTTTCAAAGGTGAGTTGTGGATCAAAAATAACACCAAGATTGGTGACTGTGCTGGAAAGAGAAATGTTCTGGCCAGAGAGAGTGATACTGAGGATTTTTTGTTGTTGAATTTGATGTGAAGGACCAATTTGAATTGCTTCTGTTTTTGAACTGTCAAGGTGAAGGAAATTTTGCTGCATCCATGCCTTATCTCCTCCAGACACGCGGTGAGCGTGGAAAGTGAAGTAAGTGGAGAAAATGGAGAAGCTGAAGAAGATGATGTAGATGTAGATGGGGTCTCAGACACATTGCTACCCAGTTTAGGATACAGCTTAGTATCATCAGCATAGCAATAGAATGAGACCCCATAGCTGCTGATATTACACCCAAGTGGTACCATGTACAAGTTAAAAAGGAGGGGTCCCAGAACTGATCCCTGGGGCACACCACAAGAAACAGGATGGCTAAATGACTTGGCACGCCCAATGGAGACAAATTCTGTTCTGTCTATCAGGTATGATCAGAACTACTCCAGGGCAGTGCCAGTAATCCCTGCAAAATGCTGTAAACGTTGGAGCAGAATATAATGATTAACCGTGTCAAAGGCTGCCGAAAGATCAAGAAGAGTAAGAGAGAAGAGGAACCACGGTCTGCAGTGACCAACAGGTCATTTATGACCTGGAAAAGAGCTGTTTCAGTGCTATGAGCTGTTCGAAAACCTGATTGAAATTTGTCCAGTATATTATTGTCATGTAGATGTTCATATAGATGAACTGAGACTAATTTCTCCAAAACTTTTACGAGGAAGGGAAGGTTGGAAATGGGTCTGTAATTTGCCAGGTCATGAGGATAGAGGGTAGGTTTTTTAAGAAGGGGTTTAATTATAGTTGACTTCAAGACAGCGGAAATGGGACCAGATTGGAGAGATTCATTAACTATGGTGGTGATAAGAGAACTGAGAGAGGCAATGTTAGTCTTGACCAGGGCTGTTGCAAAGGTGACCCCTTTCCAACAGCCCTAGTCAAGGCTACATGTGGAGGGTTTCATGGCCCTGACAGTGGCTTCAACTTCCTTCACACAGACCTCTGGGAAAAAGCAGAAGGGGGGAGGGTTCCCAAGCTGTACATTTGCAGCCGGAGAAAGGGTAGGGGGTGAAGAGGTGATGGCTGATCTGATTTTTTGGATTTTGTTTTGGAAAAAGGAGATACATTTATTACAAAGATCATTAGTGGAGTCAGCGAGGGATGTTGTTCGTGGCTGAAGGAGATGAGTGATGGTTGAAAAAGTATTTTGGAGTTACCAGGGTTATTAGAAATTATAGATGAGTAGAATAAAGATTGAGAGTCTTTGAGAGACCTAGCATACATCTTGCGATGCTCCATATATGCTGGCTTGTGAACTAGCAGACCCGAAGCCAAGAAGCATCTCTCAAGCACTCGACCAGCTGTCTTCATTTTCCTCAGCTCTGGGGTAAACCAGGGAGCTGAGCGTGAAAAGGCAACTGTCCTCTCTCTGATAGGAGCCTGTTGGTCTAAGATGCTGGAGAGGCTGATGTTGTAGAAATCCACTGCATTGAGGGAAGCTGGAAGGGAGACAGGAACAAGGACCTTAAGATCAGCTGCTAGAAGTTCAGGATTAATATTTTTCAGATTTCTAAAAGAAATCTGTCGCTTTGGTTTGATGGTACTGTCCAGGAAAGGAAGCTCCATATAGATTACTTTGTGATTGTATACACCCATGTCATATGCAGAGAGATGATGCACAGTTAGAGTTTGTAATGACTAAGTCTAGGGTGTGACCATGAGAATGTGTTAGAAGCTTGACATGTTGTTCCAAGTCCATACAGTCCAAAAGTTGAAGGAATTCAGCAGTGTCTGAGCCAGATTTTCTTGCTACAGCCTAAAGCTGGTCTCTCCTGAGAAAAAAATCAACTAGATCAGGAGTAAACCAGGGGTTGTTTTGTCCTTTTATTCTGAACTGGCAAAAAGGAGCATGTTCCATCCATCCATCCATCCATCCATTTTCGTCCGCTTATCCGTGGTCGGGTCGCGGGGGTAGTAGCCTAAGTAGGGAGGCCCAGACTTCCCTCTCCCCAGCCACTTGGAGCAGCTCCTCTGGGGGAATCCCAAGGCGTTCCCAGGCCAGCCGAGAAACATAGTCCCTCCAGCGTGTCCTGGGTCTTCCTCTGGGTCTCCTCCCGGTGGGACATGCCCGGAACACCTCACCAGGGAGGCGTCCAGGAGGCATCCTAACCAGATGCCCGAGCCACCTCAACTGGCTCCTCTCGATGTGGAGAAGCAGCGGCTCTACTCCGAGTCCCTCCCGGATGACTGAGCTTCTCACCCTATCTCTAAGGGAGAGTCCAGACACCCTGCGGAGAAAACTCATTTCAGCCGCTTGTATCCGAGATCTCGTTCTTTCGGTCATAACCCAGAGCTCATGACCATAGATGAGGGTGGGAACGTAGATCGATCGGTAAATTGAGAGCTTTGCCTTTTGACTCAGCTCTCTCTTCACCACGACAGACCGGTACAGCGCCCGCTTCACTGCGGACGCTGCACCTATCCGCCTATCGATCTCACGCTCCAGTTTTCCCTCATTCGTGAACAAGATCCCGAGATACTTAAACTCCTCCACTTGGGGCAGGACCTCCTCCCCGACCCGGAGAGGGCATGCTACCCTTTTCCGGCTCAAGACCATGGCCTCGGATTTGGAGGAACTGATCCTCATCCCGGCCGCATCACATTCAGCTGCAAACCGCTCCAGCGAAAGCTGTAGATCACGAACTGATGAAGCCAATAGGACCACATCATCTGCAAAAAACAGAGAAGCGATTCTAAGGCCACCAAAACGGATCCTCTCAACACCTTGGCTGCGCCTAGAAATTCTGTCCATAAAAGTTATGAACAGAATCGGTGACAAAGGGCAACCTTGGCGGAGTCCAACTCTCACAGGGAACGAGCCTGACTTACTGCCAGCGATGCGGACCAAGCTCTGACACCGGTCGTACAGGGACCCAACAGCCCGTATCAAAGGGCCCGGTACCCCATACTCCCGGAGTACCCCCCACAGAAGCCCCCGAGGGACGCGGTCGAATGCCTTTTCCAAGTCCACAAAGCACATGTAAACTGGTTGGGCAAACTCCCACGCACCCTCCAGGACCCTGTTGAGGGTGTAGAGCTGGTCTAGTGTTCCACGACCAGGACGAAAACCACACTGCTCCTCCTGAATCCGAGGTTCGACTATCCGACGGACCCTCCTCTCCAGAACCCCTGAATAGACCTTACCAGGGAGGCTTAAGAGTGTGATCCCCCTATAGTTGGAACACACCCTACGGTCCCCCTTTTTGAATAGGGGAACCACCACCCCAGTCTGCCAATCCAAGGGAACTGCCCCCGATGTCCACGCGATATTGCAGAGTCGCGTAAGCCAACACAACCCCACAACATCCAGAGCCCTAAGGAACTCAGGACGAATCTCATCCACCCCAGGAGCCTTGCCACCGCGGAGCTTTTTAACCACCTCGGCGACCTCAGCACCAGAGATTGGAGAGCCCGACCCAAAGTCCCCAGGCTCCACTTCCTCAGTGGAAGACGTGCCAGTAGGATTGAGGAGGTCTTCGAAGTACTCCGCCCACCGACTCACAACATCCCGAGTTGAGGTCAACAGCACGCCATCCCCACCATAAATGGTGTTGGTCGCGTACCGCTTTCCCCCCCTGAGACGTCGGATGGTGGACCAGAATCGCCTCGAAGCCGTACGGAAGTCATTCTCCATGGCCTCTCCGAACTCCTCCCACGCCCGAGTTTTTGCCTCAGCAACCACCCGAGCCGCATGCCGCTTGGACTGCCGGTATCTATCTGCTGCTTCCGGGGTCCCACAGGCCAAAAAGGCCCAATAGGACTCCTTTTTCAGCCTGACAGCATCCCTCACCGCCGGTGTCCACCACCGGGTTCTAGGGTTGCCACCACGACAGGCTAAGGCAGGAGCATGTTTGTTTACAAAATAGATAAAACTATTACGAAAATTGTTCCAAGCAATGTTCATGTCATCAGTTAATAGAATACCGTGCCAGTTAAAGTGAGATAAATCCCAGAGGATCGACTAAACAAAAACGTTTCAAATCCCTTTTTGAATTAATCTGGGCTTAGAATGTGGAACTTTAATGTCTCTGAGAGACGCTATTACACAATGATCACTCAAACCATTGGCGAAAACACCTGTACCAGGGAATTTATGGGACATATTTTTCAGGACAATTTTTGTTTAGTCTGGTGGGAGAGTCATTGGGTCAGATTAAGTGACAGGCAACATTCCTTGAATTTATCACAGAGAGTGGTCGACTTTTCCCAGTTGATATTGAAATCTCCGGCAAAATAATTATCTTTGAATTGTAAATTAGCAAGAATGTCAGTCAGGGAGGACCAGGCCTCAGGGGTTGCTAAGGGAGGGCAGTAACAACCCACTGCAGATGAAATCTGGCCTCCATTCAAAGTGATGTTCACAGCTAAGACTTCAAATTGGTTTGGGATTGTTTTAGCTGGCACAAGATTAGAATTCAGGGTTGCTCTGATGTAAATAGCGACCCCACCTCCCCTTTTTTTTTTTTTTTTGACAATCAGAGCAAGGTTGGGTTGGACCCCTGAGAGCAGTAACATTATTAAGACATTTTCTTGTTTGTTTTTTTACAACAGCTTTGTAAGTACAGTAGTTAATCGTGTGACAATTAGCCCCCATAATCGAACCATGAGAAAAGTTTATAAAGACAAAAGAACTGCTTTATTTGATTTGAGCCATGGGCGAGTTGGGCCTGTTTCAATGGGGTTTTGGGTGGGTAACAGAGAAGCCTTGTTTGGCACGTTAATTGTCAACAACCTGGATGTTCAACTGAATCAAATAAGTTTTTTAGAGAGAAGTGCTGTTTGCTCTATTTAAGCTGGGATATATTCCATCTCTCCACATCAGACCAAGTTTTCCCCAAAATGCACTGCAGTTGTAAATGGTAAATGGTAAATGGAACTTATTTATATAGCGCCTTCCAGCCCCCTCTGAGGAGCCCCAAAGCGCTTTACAATACGAGCCATCTACCCATTCATACACACATTCATACACCATTAGTGGTAGCCTGCCTTGTAGGGCGCTATCCAGACCTACCGGGAGCAACTCGGGGTTAAGTGTCTTGCCCAGGGACACAACGACACATGGTGGGCGGACGCGGGATTCGAACCTCCGACCTTCCGATTGGGGGTCGACTGCCATTACCACTGTGCCACGGCCGCCCGCCCGTTGTCTACAAATCCTACATTGTTGTCAGATAGGGCTGGACCATATCATATTGTTACCGGTAATACCGGTATAAAAAGCTTGCCCGGTCAAAAAACTTATATCATGATATAAAAAACTTATATCATGATATGCTAATTTCATGACGTAATACGTCATGGCGCCCCGCCCCTTAACACCCGAGCACTTTAAACAACTGCGCACCTCCCCTCCACCAGTCTACTGGTGTAAAACGCTAATTAGTTACTGCTAAATGTTAAAAAACAACACGCGCGCATCTCAACTTCTCTCCTCCCTGCTCTGCAGGCACAGACAGCTGTCCCCCCCTCCCCCGCCCCGCTCCGAGCAGCTCGGTGCTGCATGTCTTTCACGCTGCGTGTCTTTCACGCTGCGTGTCTCCGCTGTAAACTGTGTTTCACAAACACGCGCGGCTCCACGGTCTCTCCATCAGAGACAGTTCAGTTAAAAAAATGAATCAGAGGAGAATCACACGTTCCTGCATGAACAGATGAAGCTGAAACATGAACCAGTTTCAGGGTCAGCTGATCAACTTGTAGAAGTTACAGCTCATTTAAAGGAGCTGTATGTAACATTTTTTATAAACATATTTCTTCACTCTGCCACATCTCCTGACAGACTGATGTTAGCCAGGTAATCTCTGAAAAAAAATATATACTTTAAAAATGATCTGTTATTTAGATTGAAAAAGTCTGCACAAAATATAGATTAAAAAAACCACCACAAAAACTAAAGTGCAGGTGTAGTTTTACTTGGAGACTAAATACTTTACTAAATAAAGTAATTTCAGTAAAATTACCCCTTGTTGTTTTTTAAAATTTTATATAATACTGCAAAGCAACATGTTAAGTTAATTTTGTCAAATAAATACATTTGATTTTTTTGGGGGGTTATATCACGAAATTTATCGTTATCGTGATAATACTCTGAAATATCACGATATAATTTTTGAGCCATATCGCCCACCCCTATTGTCAGAACACCACCTGGACGCCCAGCGGTTGAAAGCCGACATACAGCTAAACATGTCATCGCTGGACAGGTTGGCGAGGGGGCCGGTGAAAACTACGGAGTCGAACATTGTTTTTGCGAAGCTGCACACTGAAGCAACATTAATTTTAGTGATCTCTGATTTGCGTAGCCGAGTGTCATTTTCATCAATGTGAATAATTATTTTACTGTATTTCGCCTTGGCTTTAGCCAGTAGTTTGAGGTGGGATTCAATGTCACCTACTCTGGCCCCTGGAATACATTTGACTGGTTTGAGTCACAGGTGCCACATTTAAGACTATGGAGCTGCCAATAACGATAGTCTGCTCCTCGTCTCACTAAGCACAGAAAATCAATTTGAGAGTTGAACTGATCCGTGGTTGACAGAGGGCTTAATTTTAGTATTGTTTTTTCTTTGGACCGTCACACAGTGGGGCTGAGGTTTAGGGTTGCTAAGTGGAGGAAACTGGTTTGAAACATGATTTTGAACGGGAGAAGAATCAAGACGTGAATGGATTGGTGGTTAGATGGGGTTTAGTTTTGGCTTCAAGCTTACTTTAGGCCGACAACTCACGGGTCTCTGGTTTCGGGTGGCTAAGGGGAGTTTACCTCGGGCCATCACCCAGCTGGCCTGTGGTTTCAGACTGCTAACGTGAGCTAGCATTAGTGGCTCTGCGCAGTCTACGGGCGTCTGGCTAGTTAATGGTTTTTCAAAAGCAGAGTCGAGCCTCCAGATCAGACAGCCTTGCCATTAGGACAGACATATCAGAACATTTGATACATAAGCCATTTTCTTCAAACAAGGCTGTATTATAGCTGAATGTTTGACACACAATGCATGTAATGAAGCTGGAAGCCATATTGAGCCAAGGCTAGTAAGAGCTAACAGATTTCACTGATATTAAAAAAAAAACACACACACAAAAAACAGCAGTCCTGAAAAATAAGGACCCGGGTGGAATAGGGGTGGGGGGTGCATTTGGTTCGGCAGGTGGGGTGCCCTGCTTGTATAATGGTGGGAGAAACACAAAACTGTAGCTACATTATAAAACTGAAATGTCTGGTCATTTTAAATCCATCCATCCATTTTCTTCCGCTTATGTCGGGTCGCAGGGGCAGCTTAAGTGATAAAAAATAAAAAAACACATAATTGAGTGTCAGTGTCATTGTCAAATAACAGCAGATGGCTTTTCTTAGTGACATGTTGAAGTTTGAAGGTTTTAAAGCGTAACACTCGGTCCAGAGGACATCTGACCAAATCTCACTGCAGGTTTCATCAAATGAAGCCGCTTCTAAAGCATTAATCTTACTGACATTCATTTTTTTCTTCCCAATGTTTTTCAGCAGTTAACTCATTTAGCAACTTTTGTTATTTCAACAAGTCATGTTTGGAAAGTTCAGTTCATTCAGGACATTCCAGCTGTGACTTTTGGTGTTTGTGAAATATTCAGCATCCTTCAAACCTTTTGTGCCATTCAATACCTTTTTTTAATGCCTTTTGTTTTGGCTCTGCCTTTTTTCAGTCTTTAATTATTTTTATTTTGCTGCTGCTTTCAGCTTCTTTCTGTACATTTGAGCTTTTCTACTTTTGAAACTGTCCTGACGATGCTCAATAATGCAGGTAGATCAATCTCATCAGGCAGAGTCCGCTTCTCTGACGGATTCTTCTTTAAACGTTTCGTCTTTTATCCAAAAGACGTCTTCAGTCTGAAGAGCTGCAACAAACTCACCTTCTCATAGTGGATCAACCAGTTTGTTGTTGACATCCAGAACCAGCTGCTCACATGGTCAAGGAGGACCTCTTGCATGCAAAGAACTAGTTTTGTCTAAAGCTAATTTTACAAAACTAGTTCTTCACATGCAAGAGGTCCTCCTTTTGCATGTGAAGAGCTAGTTTGTCTGTCAGCATAACGACTGATGGTTCAGTGAGTGGGGTGAGGTCAGGGATTTAGTAGGCGGGGCACCCTCCTTGGATAATGGTAGGAGAAACTGCAGAGGGACATGGCTCATGCTCGACTGAGAAAATGGAGATAAGTTAACAACTGTCTCAACATTTAATGCTTTGTTCTCCTCACAGCTTTAAAGACCACCCGACTCTGAACGAGCGGTACCTGCTGCTGCATCTGCTGGGCAGAGGCGGCTTCAGTGAAGTCTACAAGGTATCATCTGCAGGATTTACTCCTCTTCATCACTTTGTCTGCATAGAGTTAGTGTTGGAAGATAAAGTGTCTGTTTGCTCACCGTGCAGGCGTTTGACCTGTTTGAGCAGCGCTATGCAGCTGTCAAAATCCACCAGCTCAACAAGAACTGGAGAGAGGAGAAGAAGGAAAACTACCACAAGTAGGTCGCATCTACACACCCAGAGACGAACACACACACGTAAATGTTGGTCCAAACACGTCAGAAAGACGAACATTTTGCTCCATATGCACACATGGACTCCTCTTCCTTTGCAGGCATGCTTGCAGGGAGTACCGGATACACAAGCAGCTGGACCATCCCAGAATAGTCAAGCTGTACGACTATTTCTCCCTGGATACCGACACGTGAGTGACCTCTGACCTCTGGCGGCCCTGCTGTGCTTGCACATCCTGAGGTGGTCTTCTCATTGCACTGATGCAAAGCTCTGTGAAGAGTTGCTGTAAGCAGCTCTGCACATCGTACACTGATAAATATTCAGTTTGTGTAAAAGACTTGGGCGGATCATTCCACCCAGACACAGTCACAGACAATATACAATTAGTAAAGAACAATGAAAACAGTTTAGCAGAAGAATGCATGGCTACGTCTGGGCATGTCCTGATGTTGGAAGTAGTTTTCCAGAGACTAACTTGTCTTTGTTGCTCGCTCAGAACCAACAGAACAACTTGCTGCTGGTTTTCTTTGCCTGGTCAGAAAATGCTGAACATTTGGGAAGAAATGTCTTTGACTGTGGAGGTCAGGAATGTAAGATGAAGTCATTGAAGAGAAGAAAATGCTGACCTCTAACCTAAATGTGGGGCAGGAGAGGTGAACCAGCCCCACTGGATGATAAAACACTTAACGTGGCTGCTTGTTGGGGTTATCATGCAGGTTAAAGGATGTTTGTCTCTAAATAGATGCTGCTTACAAAGAATTAAGAGTCAGAGCAGAAATTGTTTCCTGATACTAGATGCACATGTTTCACATGAACTAAATTAATCTTGGGTTCCTGGTTGGACTTGGGGGCATTTGTCCTGGAATTTACGTCTGAGCTACGCGCTGTTTGTACCGACAGTTTTCAAGCCGGGGGGGTGCGCGGTTGTGGAGGGTACAGCATGAGGGGTGAGCGTGAAAGAGGAGGCATGTGAGTGCTGCCTTTAACTATTTAGCAACTATTTAGCTTGCATGCCTGTATTTTGCACAGCTAGCTTAGTGCTTGTATAATGGTAGGGGAATCACTGACAGATACCGGTAGGTATAGATCGATTCAATATCATCACAGGAAACTATGCTTTCTAATGTTATGTTGCCTGAAAGTACAGTTTCCTTAAATGATTGGGGTAGAAGAAGATTAATCTGTGGGGGCCAAGGCCACCATTGGCTTCTCCATTGCACCTGGTGGTGGATCAATTGGCTCCCTCCACTCTCCAGGATTTGTCACTCTGCTCTGCCTGAGACAAGAATAAGAAGTTAGTCTTGTCTCTGTTCTCGGTGTAACTCCTGCTAATTTGAATATTTCACAGTAAAAACATTGACCTCATTCTCTGTTCAGTTCCAGTTTAGAAAAACACTCATCTAAAAAAGTACAAACATTCACTGTTTAAGTCCTTCAGTGCCGGGGAACGTTGGCGTACAGCTTGTTATCTCCTTGATGACGCGTCTCCCCTCTCTGAAACTGTGCATGTACACGTTTCTCTCCAGATTCTGCACAGTCCTCGAGTTCTGCGAAGGAAATGACTTGGACTTCTACTTGAAGCAAAACAAGTTGATGTCCGAGAAAGAGGCTCGCTCCATCGTCATGCAGATTGTCAGCGCCCTGCGGTACCTCAATGAAATCAAACCCCCCATCATCCACTATGACCTCAAACCAGGTTCATGAAAGCAGATCATTAGATAAAAGTCCTGTCATGAGTCTTGTCTAACACCAAGTCCTGCTCTGCAAAGGGAACATCTTGTTGGTGGATGGTACGGCTTGTGGCGAAATCAAAATCACAGACTTTGGTCTGTCCAAGATAATGGATGATGACAACTACGGTGTAGATGGGATGGACCTGACATCACAGGGTGCAGGCACCTACTGGTGAGACTTTTGAATCCTCTTCTGACCTGTAGTGAATACAAACGATTAAAGCTTGATGGATGGTGCACTTTATGAACACTCTTTACCCTTGGAAAGGTCTCATGGGGATCTGCCACGAGTTTATTCTCATCTTCTTCAAGACCAAAAACATTTTATTCTAAAAGTTCTTATTACCGTTACTTATTTTTAGTGGTGTAACGGTACACTGAAATCACATTTTGGTTCAGTTTACTTTCAAGGAGGGCTCGGATCGTTTAATTTTCAGTACAAAATAAAAGTTTTACAAAACGTTTATTTTGAAAATATGCCATGTAAACAATATGTTTGTATAAAAATAAATAAGACATTTCCCTGAAGATGAAGTAGACTCAGCTCTCGGTTAATTAGATCACAATAATACAATAACATTACCTCTTCCTGCATGGTCATTTCTGTTATGAGGTGGTTGAATATTCGCTCGCTCATCATGGATGTGGCAGAGTTTTAAATCTGCTCTAGGTCTTGTTGACAATCAGTTTTAACTTTTTCATAAAGTGCTGCTACAACTTTTTGGCTCAAGTGTTGACGTGATGGGATGTTGTAGGCAGCGGGGCTCAATAACTAATCATATGCTTAAAGCCGGCGCATTCAACATTGTAGATCCAGAGCTTTAAAGGGGACCACATATAGGTCTTTAAAAATTTTATGTTATGTATGTGTGCTATCTTGACAATATTAATTCATTTTAATACACAAAATAATTCTTAGATAATCAATTATATTCTTTTTAATTCTGCCATTTTTAACTTTTGTTTTGAACGACCGGTTTATTATAATGAGATCTCGTGGCACGCCCTTCAAAGATCTGCTTACATTAAAGGCCGAGATACACTTGAGCGTTCTCACGATACGCCTATACGCAACGTACATACGTCAAGGCAAAAGCGTAGCCCCGCGTAGCCCCTCAGGGCACATACGCGCAAAGCTTTTTTTTTACGTCCGCGTGCGCGATGCGCGGTGTCTGACCATAAACTTCCCCGGCGCCGGACTGTTTTGTATGTTACACAAATGAAATAAATTCCCCTTCTTTATCGCTGATCGGGCCTTTTCTTTTGTTTTTTTGCCTAAAGTCAAGTAATCACTTCTTCCTCCGTTCACTCCATGAATGAAATGAATGAATTCAGGTCCTACCTGGGTGCGCGATGTTTTAAATATCCCTGGTGGGCTGTGTGCTGCAGGAAAAGCACTCCCTGTTATTATTTTTATTTCTGAGAGAACTTTTTATAACATATATAGTAGAAACACCGTATCAGAACACCGCCGCGGTCTTCAGCGAGCTACATGAGCTGACTGAAAGCTGTCAATCATTTCAGTAGGCGTGTCAGCAAGTGACCAATCAGCGAGCTCAGTTGAGTCCCCTCCGTGCGCAGCTGCTCATATTACAACAAGGAGAACGCGAGCGTTTGAAAGCTGATAGTTTCTGAAGTATAGCAGCAAAACACATGCGCACAAAATGTGCGTAGAGTGGCGTACCTGAGGACGCTCAGGTGTATTTCAGCCTTTACTCCGCCCTCCAAAGGCAGACGAAGATGTCTGAACTCACGTTACTGCCACCCAGAGCCCTGAGCTGAGCTGTAACTGGACCGCGCGCCGTATTTATTGTGGGACAGATCAGACGCGTACAAGTTGTCGTGTCATTTTTAATTTTTCCTCTGTAATAAATGTCCAACTCCCTCCCTGACGTCTCCCTCCCTCTCCCTGTGCGCGCGAGCTGGAGGTAGCGGAGCGGTCGCGGATGTCACTCGCAGACACACACACATACACACACACACACTCACAGTGGGGCTGTCTTGTTATCTGTGTCCCTCGCTCAGCCGCGCGCCAGGCCCGGCACACACACACACACACATACACACACACACACGGGTTTGTCAATGAGGTTTAGCGGTACGTAGTCTGTCCTGCTAATGACACATAAACCAACACACACACACACAGCAACGCTGCATCGCTGTTCATTCAAGCCTCCCATCTGAAAACTATCAATTTTAAATCTGCTTAGTGCGCGCTCCATTATCTGGGCCAGGAGGGTCAGAGAGTTAGCTGGCTAGACTCTGTGACATTTTTAGCCATTGTGCTGGCATGAAATCAGGAAAAACAACCATCACTGAATTGGGTGGAGCCACACCAGGGGTTGCTGGTGAGGGGCTGGACTCGGGGTTGAGGTGGGTTGTGGCTGTGGTTTGTGACGTCACAAACCGCAGGAAGTGCAAAACGAACTGTTTATATCAAAGATAAATAAATCTACTTAGAGTAAATAAACCACTGGGTGCATTTTTTGGCCTTAGGACTGTTTTTTTATGAAGTAAATACCCAAAGTTGAGTAAAAAAAACATTAAAAAATGAATTTTGAATATGTGGTCCCCTTTAAAAACTCTTACTGCTTGTGTTATTGCCCTGGACTGATCTGAATGACCTGGTGAAGGTTGTTTAAAGGACAACACCCACCGTGACAGTAACAATTCACCATATTGGACAATTACTGTAGTAGAATATGATGTCTATTTTCATTTTTGCATTTGGGCCAGGCGAGTGTAAAAAAAACAAAAAAAAAACACGAAGTCCCGGAAGCATCCGGAAACCCGGCCGATGATTGCCGAACTCCGGAATGACGTAGTTAAAGGATCCAGTCAGAAGGAACTGCAATGGATCTTACATTCCGACTTCGCCACACAGTCATAACCAGTCATTTTTTATCCTCCATCCTTACTCATTTAAGTGCTAAAACCTCACTTCACCCGCTGCTGCAGCTGTGGACACACAGAGCTCAGACCCGGACACTCGTAGCTGAGAACCGACGGTCATTGAGGCTGATGCCGCGGACACGCAGAGCTCAGACCCGCACACTCATAGCTGAGAACAGACTGTCATCGAAGCTGATGCCGTGGACACACAGAGCTCAGACCTGCACACTCATCGCTGAGAACCGACGGCCATCGAGGCTGATGCCGCGGACACGCAGACAGAGCTCAGACCCGGACACTCGTAGCTGAGAACCGACGTCATCGAGGCTGATGTCGCAGACACGCAGACAGAGCTCAGACCCGCACACTCATAGCTGAGAACCGACGGTCATCGAGGCTGATGCCGCGGACACACAGACAGAGCTCAGACCTGCACACTCGTAGCAGACCCGCACACTCATAGCTGAGAACCGACGGTCATCGAGGCTGATGCCGCGGACACACAGACAGAGCTCAGACCCGCACACTCATTGCTGAGAACCAACTGTCATCGAAGCTGATGCCGCGGACACAAAGAGCTCAGACCCGCACACTCATAGCTGAGAACCGACGGTCATCGAGGCTGATGCCGCGGACACACAGAGCGGCTGCAGAGTTGTACACACTTCACAGTTACGTTTTGCCTAGCTCAGACATTGGGGGATGTTTATTATTTCTGTGCAATGTAATGCCGAAAAAAAACGAGAACTGAGGGCCAAATTATTATGCTAACTAGCATTAGCATTATGCTAACTAAAGACACAGACTTCCATGAAAAAGTGGCGTGAATATTAACAAACTATGGTACATTGAAAAGCCTGCTCTATTATTCATTCTGTTCTGAGGTCAAAAATAAAAAAATTAAATTGAGCAAAAGTCCTACCTGCAAAACACTGCTGCGATGGTGCAATGAAGTCAGCTCGTTTGACTTGAACAAACTTTATCCAGCATTCAGAATCCTTTTGATGTTGGGAAATAATGAACACTAACGCCATCCTTCAAGGTATTGCTGTAGAACTGGGCAACACATCGGTTCAGCATTTTCTTAGTTGTATTCGTAACTACTCTGGTCAGAAATAAGAAAGCTATGTTGATGCATGCATTCAAGGTGGTCACTGCAGTGACGTCAATGCCCATATATGGAGAGGGGCAGAGTTTGCCGGAGCTGCAGCTAAGATCTCCTTAAAATACAGGAATTAACACATTTAGCGTTATTTCTCTACAATATCAATAAAACGCTCCTGTTTCAAAATTTAAGTCACTACTAAATATTAATGGCGATGCAATTTGAAAACATGGTGGGTGTTGTCCTTTAAATGCTGCTGTGAGTGGTCTTTGCAACAAGCTGTTTTTCTTGCTTGGAGAAGACACGTTCACGTTCATATGATGCTGTTTCAAGCGTGTTAACAAGTTAGACGTGTTGCTGCTGCAGATCCAATCTCTGTGAAACAACGTCCACACACAGTTTTGGATTTTTTCATCTCTTTTAACAAGAAAGACATAATAATGTTCCCAAACAGGAGACCACAACGAGATGAAAGGGTCTTAAAGCTCAGGCTTGTTCGTTGCCTGCTAGGCTGATAATGCTATGTATGCTGCAAGACTACAACAACAAATAGTGTCATGATGAAACACGCTTTGGAACTTTAGTTCCGCTGTACATAATTTCTCACTAATAAAACTTAATGAGTGAAAAAATAACCAAAACAGTTCAATACAACCACATGTACCGTTGCACTACTAAATATTTTAATTCCAAACCTACATCAAGGCAAATGCTATTACTTAAATTTAAAAACATGATTAAAGATGATCTGTAGGCGGTGCTCCTTAATGATGAGTGCTATTTTTAGAACGTGCTGCGGGCGACCAGGTGCCCACGGGCACCATGTTGGTGAGCCCTGGTCTAGTGTTTCTTAGGGGGAAAATTGACCACATTGAAATTCATTATAAATGCATTTATTGATCCCATAATTAAAATAAAATAAATAAAATAATGCAATTCCTCCCAAGTGATGTTCTTTTTTTTTTTTTACCTCTATCTCAATACTTT
>JBBPBX010026612.1:16342-34217 GCA_038048925.1 Garcialebias charrua | reverse complement strand
TAAGCCGTTATTTACAAGAAGACGTTACCAGAAACACATCGATGGCTACAGAGGGGTTTTAAATAACCTTGAGGTGACCTCAAACAATCCATAAAACATTGTTTTACCTTTAGTTTCCTCAGATCGAGATATTAGACTTTCACTCGTGCTAGGAAGCAGCGGTGGCCTCAGAACAAACGTGCACGTCGAGGTGCACCTCGATGAACCTGAATGCATCACCTGTTTAGCTGCGGGAACGTGAACCACTTCTGTATTTGTCACTTTTGTTTTGTGGTTTCAGAAATTAGTCAGATGCTGTTTTCACTTCTGTTTTCCTACAGCCAGATGAAACAGTCCTTCAAAGTGATTCAACCTCTTCAAGACAACGACTTTGATTTTATTTTATTAATTTATTACAAAAAGTCAGTTTGAAGTACTCTCAGATTTCCTCAGTACTAAATACCGTGTTGGGATGAAATCACCTGAGTGAGACTGGTGAAGGGTGAAGACGATACTGAGAGGAGCAAAGACCAAACTGAATGGAGCTAATGCAATGTGAGCTGGATGTTTTTTCATATTGTTCACAGAAGTCTGATGAAACATTAAACTTAATTTATTAAAATGTTTGTTAGAAATCCTACAGGTTTACATCTGGAGCATGATCTGTCAGATCTGAGTTCCAGCTTAGCTTCAGATTTGTCACAACTGAAGCAGAACGCTGGTTTTAACTTACCATACTGACAATGACTCGGCTTGATCCTTTGGAGCTGCTGTGCTGCTCCTGAACCCTTTTCTTACTTCTTATGCTGCAGCAGTCCTGTTCTCTTTGTTTTTCGTTTGTGTTTAGTTTCTTGCATTATAGGTTTAGGGATGGTACGAATCTGACGGTCAACTGCTGGTTCCTCTTTTGTTTTGGCCGGAGCTCCAAACACCTTATTCCATTTCAGAGTGGAGTATACTGTATTGTTTATTAAAAATCCCTTTTAAATGTTGCAGTCTTCATATGTTGTTGAGCCAGTTTGGACGTGTGGACCATAACACCAATGAATCCTCTTTATGCTGACAAGCAGAAACTACCAGCTGCAGTCGGTCACAAACACTAGTGAGAAGTTAATAAACCTAGGCCTTGACAAGAAATATGTTGTTGAACGATCCGCACCAACCAGGGCTTAATTTGAGCCGGATCCTGCAGGAGCAGGGTCTGGAAACTCTTATTTGGCAGGGTGTCTTCCGGTCTTTGCTTGGATCTGGTAACTCTCAGGCTTACTAATAATAAAGTTATGATGACTGTCTTGAACGAATAAAATATTGGACATGTAAACTGAAAATTACATAAACACTAATTTTAAACACAACAGCCACTTACGTCTTCTTAATATCACATACGATCTGCCTCTTCAAGTAGCATTTCCACCTCTTAAAAAATCTTCGCTCCTAAAACAGTGGTGGGGGTGAGTGCCAACCGAGCTAACCAGGAAGTCGTACGCGGGGAGGAGCCCACAGGCTCAGACGGAGGCACCTGGAGGTTTCCCATGTGGAGTCGAGTCGTACAGTGAATTCAGCGAAGAAGAGTCGGCTCAGAACCATCAAGTAAGGGGGAGAGGGGGTAGGATGACTGACAGAAAAGTTTACAAATGTAAGTAAACAAATGTGTTTAACAACCCGATAAAATACACTGTAGGAAATTGCATACTTTATTCAATTTTTTTCTGGGGGAGGACTCCAAACCTTTGCCCTTCCCCCCAGCCCACCTACCCGCAATTGGCATTACGGCATCAATCAGGTTACAAATTAAGCCCTGGTGCGAACTAGTAAAAACAAAACAAAAAAACAAGCAGTAAACTGATGTCTCCCAGTGAATGTCCCAGATTATATTCTGGACTGGATTTTGATAATGACCTTTCTTACATCTAAATGCCACTACATGCCAAAACGGAAGTTGGTATGTTGCTTATTTCTCTAATGATCAAACTCACAAGGTTTACATATACTGTAAGCATATGGCAGCAGCCATCTTGGATTTTGATGTGGCAACCCACTTTTCAAAATGAACCATTCTTCCACGTAGATGTAGCCTCACATCAAAATAGAACTTGGTACCTCACTTATTTTCCCAAGTTATCATGCTCACAACATGCGAAGGAGGATAATTCCAGTTGCTCCTCCGCTCCGCGACAGTAGGTGACTGCAAGTACTGTATATTTGAGCTTGTATTATTTTGACATGGCCATGGACTGGTGCCGACCGTGAAAGAACTGCTGCTCCCTCAAGTTTGCTTACAGCTGCTGATTTTACCAAAACATTTGACTACAGGTATTTTTGGTTTATTGTAATCTGTAACCTGACAGAATGATGTCAGTTATGTGGTCACCCAAATGCACATTACTTAAATGTAAATTATAGGCTACTCCTAACCTAAGCTTTACCTTTTATTTTCCTGCTCCCTCTTTCCATCCGGATGAATGCTGCTCATAGAAATTAGTCCCACACAGAGTTGTACTAGGCACCCCAGCTTTTTTTGTCAATGCTTTTTGCTGTATTGCCAAGTTGTTCCGGTGTATTACCGCCATTGTGAATATCTCATTTTATAGTTACTGTTCAAGGACGGACACATTTTCTTCTAGTTGAGATCAGAGCAGGAATTGAAGCATGAAAATCTAAAGCAGAACCAATCAGACTGCACAGAAGTGGAGAAAGCCACAACATTTAAGTTCATTTCATTCTCCCCAACTTTTATTTTGTTTGAGATTTTATCGTATAAGAGGAAAAAAGAGAAATAAGGAGCAAAATATCTTTAAGCACTTTAAGGCTCATCAGTACTTGATTCGCTTTGACCTGCAACAGAGAACTAAATCCAAAGTTTCTAAGCAGCAGAACAAATGCAGGTATTCATTTGCATGTTGCAGCTCTGCAGCAAGTTTTACCTACACACGTTTTTGCATGCAGGAAAAAAAGGCATCAAAATACACCAAAATGCAGTAGAGAAGATATACCGGTAGTAATGGTTCTGCTTGGACTTGATGTTTTACAAGGAAAACAAATTGGTCAAACCATGCTACACAAGACCTTATGCACAGAGAATGTGTGGTGAACAACTCTCAACTACTACCACGTCAAATTTTAGCTCAATATTTGTAAAACTGATGGAGTTGTCACCATTTTTGTGTTTCATTAAGTGGATTACTTTTGGTGGCCATCTTTAATTGGATTGATCCTTAAAGTTAATCAGTTGTAGAGGTGTTTCCAGTGACTATTTTCTGAAAGTTTTAATGAAATCTATTTCATGGTTCATGAGATATTTTGCTAACAGACCAATAGGGTACTCTGAATTATTAATGCTAAGGTTGTAATTAAAGATCTTGCACTAGTACATTAGATTTTAACAAAACTTCTGTAAGCCTTACTCATTATAGCCACTTTTGTGTTTTGGCCACTTTTGTGTTTTGGAAAATCAGCTGGCGGTGACAGCCATCCTAAAAGGGACTGGCACCAAAAAATTATTTTAGATGCATCTCCAGTGATTACTTCCTGAAATTTTCATAAAAATCCATCCAGTGATTTACGAAATATTTTGCTAACAGACGGAAATGACACCAAATCGTTAAGAGCAAAATTTTAACCATAGCTCTCATACAAACTGTCAGCGCTCAGGTTGTGTGATGGGAATCAGTCTCAGCTACTACCATGCCAAAATCTAGGTCAATAGCTGTCAGACTGACTGATTTAGAGCCTTTTTAGTGGTTTTTACATTCAGTTGGCTGTGGCAGCCATTTTGAATCAGATCACCTCCATAGACTTAACAGTTGTAGATGTACACTCATGCATTATTTTCATAAAGTTTCATTAAAATCCATGCAATGGTTCATGAGCTATTTTGCTAACAGAAACATGAACACAAACATTATCGCCCACTTTAGCCTTTCAGTGGCCAGCAGGAAAAGTAAAGTGACTTTGTGAGAGCAGAAAGAGACGATGACAACACGTTCAGAATAAAACTGACTTTATTTTCTAAGAAAGTACTTAAATTGTTAAATGCAGCCAAACTCAGCAGCATTCTCCAAAACAACCAAATCGAACAGTTTTTATACAAATGTAACCTGACAGAGCTCTCTGTGGTAACAGTGTTGTACCTGAAAAAACACCCCATGAAGTTTAAACTACATCATCAGTTCAGTTGTGATTCTCTTTCTACATTCAGTCAGTTTATAAATGAGTTTAACAACAAATTATAACAACTGATGAATATTTAGACGGAAATCACATTTTTAAAACTCCTGAAGTGCGGATGAAACACTGAAACATGGAATGAGATAAATAGAAGGAGACAAACGGAACAGAGTCCTCAGAGTTAGTGTGATGCTTTCAGGAACATGCACACAGGTTTAGGGTTAGGTTGAGATGTTTTAGTACAAATCTTTCTCCATCGACTACAACCAGAGACAAGATGAATAAAAGCTGCAGAACTTTTCTGAGCAGAACTCCTTCTGACATTCAGCGGCATAAAAACAGACATTTGTGATTCATCAGATTATAAAACGTTTGTGACTGTGGAGGTCGTGCGATTTGACATAACCGTAGAACATACAGGAGACGCGTTTTTATGTTCCGCTACAGAAATTTACACGAAACGAGAACCAAAAATCTTTTAAACGTGTAATGAATCCTAGCTGGAGATCAATCAGGGATGATATATGTCAAATATATTTATACATTTATACTTTATTGACAATTTTGTGCAACAATTTTAATGGTTATTTTTAGCATCTAATTCGCTGAGTTTCGTTTTCCCCAGGTGTTTCCAATGCATCACAACCTTCTTGCTCCTCCCTCCTAAAGATGTACATTTTGGTCATCTATTGATCAACCCTACTTTTAATCTTCTCATTTTTTATTTTTACCTGATTATAGAAAAGTAACAGGAAGATCCATGCATACATTTTTGTTGGGTTTCTTTCTGAAAATAAACTAAAAAATTCCCAAATAATTGAATTAAAAACTAAAATACATGATGTGATGGAATGGTACAAATGTTTAGACCCATTATAAATAATGGGTTAAATAAATAATTGGCCCATTTTCAGACTGTTTCTCAAGTTGACATTTAGAGAAATTATCAAAAATAAATAAATAAAATACTTTAGAACAATGACCAATTAAAATTAGAAAAGTTTCAGCCAGTCTGCACTAATCTGAATAAGATTACAGTACAGTAGTCCTTCACTACATCGCAGCTCGTTTTTCGTGGACTCGCTCTATCGCGGTTTTTCAAAGTAAGAGTGGACACAACACACATTTGGCTGATTGATGGATGAGCCGCACGATCTGCATTTTTATTTAAAATAAATTATTTAAAATTATTCATTATTGGTACGGATCCCCTGCGGTAAACGAGGGACTATACTGTGCATAGATTTCTGCTGCACTATGCTCTAATATTGACTAAGACTTATTAATCTGCTGCATCTCACTCAAACATAAACAGGTGAGAAAAACGGGATAAAAATACTTTTAAAATGACTACCGGTATTTATAAAAACTCAGTTTAGATGAATCTGTGTGGATTGGAATAACCAAATGACAACAGTCTGTTTTGTGCCAGCTATTATTCTTTCATAAATCAAAACAAAACTGGAGCCATTATTACATATTTTTAATTTATTTTACGTCTGTCTTCATACAGTATATCACTTGGGACCCGAAGGACGCGGGTTCGCGCCCCGGCCACTACACACCTTGGGGTGTCTATGAGTGCACACCTAATTCTCCAGCTCCCCGGGCGCTTTCTATGGCTGCTCACTGCACCACCTGGTGGTGGTTGGGTTAAATGCAGAGACGAATTTCGTCTGTGTATGGGAAACATACACAGATGAAAAAAAGGACATTATTATTATTATTGTTATATATATCAGTCAGCTTTTAATGTTTTACAAACAAATCTTTATCACCTTAAGCTTGTTTGAAATGCAGATAAATCGAAGGTGATGCTGTTTTCCAATGGAAGATTTGAAATGAAGGATCTTCCAGTCATTATTACAGCTGAAGGTCTGAAAATTGAAAAAATATCACCGTATAAATATTTAGGATTTTTAATAGATGATTCTTTGTCTTTTACTTCCCACATTCAACAGTTGGTGAAGAAATTGAGATTAAAACTGGGATTTTATTTCAGGGATCAGATCTTGTCCATCTTTTGAGACTAGAACGCGACTGGTTGATGCTACTTTTATTTCTGTACTGGACTATGGTAATATTTTATACATGCATGCTCCTCTTAAATGCCTTTATTCGCTGGATACTGTTTATCATGAAGTTTTAAGATTTATAACAGGTTTAAAAGGTTTTACACATCACTGCACATTATACAACAGAGTTGGATGGACATCCTTGGCCACTCGTAGACTCCGCCATTGGCATATTTGTATTTATAATGCCATACTAGGACTTCTTCCTTCATATTTGTTGACCCTTATAGAGAAAGTCCCCCAGTGGAGGATACTCTCTTCGTTGTGAGAACACATTTTTACTTTTGGTGCCTAAAGTTCAAACTGAACTTGGAAATAAACCTTTTCAGTTTTCTGCTCCATCTTCTTGGAACCAGCTGCAGAAATACATGAACCTAAAGGAGCTGTTGTCACTAAATGTTTTTAAGGCTGTTCTTACTGATTTGGAGAATGAATAATCTGTAAATGTTTTAACTGATCCATCCATCCATCCATTTTCGTCCGCTTATCCGGGGTCGGGTCGCGGAGGTAGCAGCCTAAGTAGGGAGGCCCAGACTTCCCTCTCCCCAGCCACATGGAGCAGCTCCTCTGGGGGAATCCCAAGGCGTTCCCAGGCCAGCCGAGAAACATAGTCCCTCCAGCGTGTCCTGGGTCTTCCTCTGGGTCTCCTCCCGGTGGGACATGCCCGGAACACCTCACCAGGGAGGCGTCCAGGAGGCATCCTAACCAGATGCCCGAGCCACCTCAACTGGCTCCTCTCGATGTGGAGAAGCAGCGGCTCTACTCCGAGTCCCTCCCGGATGACTGAGCTTCTCACCCTATCTCTAAGGGAGAGTCCAGACACCCTGCGGAGAAAACTCATTTCAGCCGCTTGTATCCGAGATCTCGTTCTTTCGGTCACAACCCAAAGCTCATGACCATAGATGAGGGTGGGAACGTAGATCGATCGGTAAATTGAGAGCTTTGCCTTTTGACTCAGCTCTCTCTTCACCACGACAGACCGGTACAGCGCCCGCTTCACTGCGGATGCTGCACCTATCCGCCTATCGATCTCACGCTCCAGTTTTCCCTCATTCGTGAACAAGACCCGAGATACTTAAACTCCTCCACTTGGGGCAGGACCTCCTCCCCGACCCGGAGAGGGCATGCTACCCTTTTCCGGCTCAAGACCATGGCCTCGGATTTGGAGGAACTGATCCTCATCCCGGCCGCATCACACTCTGCTGCAAACCGCTCCAGCGAAAGCTGTAGATCACGATCTGATGAAGCCAATAGGACCACATCATCTGCAAAAAACAGAGAAGCGATTCTAAGGTCACCAAAACGGATCCTCTCAACACCTTGGCTGCGCCTAGAAATTCTGTCCATAAAAGTTATGAACAGAATCGGTGACAAAGGGCAACCTTGGCGGAGTCCAACTCTCACCGGAAACGAGCCTGACTTACTGCCGGCAATGCGGACCAAGCTCTGACACCGGTCGTACAGGGACCTAACAGCCCATATCAATGGGCCTGGTACCCCATACTCCCGGAGTACCCCCCATAGAACCCCCTGATGAATCTTTTAATTAATTTATTTATGACTGAGTTAACTTTTCTGTTTTTGTTGTGAATGTTCTGTAACCTCGTGTGCTGCTGCTGCCAGTCTTGGCCAGGATTCTCTTGCAAAAGAGATTTTCAAGCTCAATGGGATTTTCCTGGTGAAATACATGTAAAGGTTAAATAATAATAAATAAAAAAAATCCTGAGATAATAAAACTTTTAACTTAAATTCTAACGTGTCCAAAAAAAGCAGGCTACAATTGTTTTGACTGAATCTTTAGCCAAACTTCGAGATTAAGACAATCATCCAATGGTTCTTTCTTTGTATTTTTGTTATTGAATGGACGCCCTCGCCCCCTAGTGGTTATTACAGTGTTTTTGTTAGACTCGTGCAAAAGAAAACATATATACAGGCAGTCCTTGACTTACGACGGAGATCCATTCCTACGCGGCGTCGTAAGTCGAAATATACGTACATACTACACCATATACATGTACAGTACTGTACAGGTAGTCCCCGAATTACGAGCGCTCTGATCTACGAGGTTCCAGACTTACGAGCTGGCGAATTTTTGGAAAAAACGCAAAAAATACTGAGTTTTCATGTGTTTTTTCACCACAGTTAGTTAGCTAAGCATATGGACACACGTTTCCGATCATTTTTATGCACTCATAAGCAGTTTTTGGATGAAAATAGAGTGTTTGTAGTCGCGCTAGCGAAAACCGTTCCAATTTACGAGCGAATTTCCGGATTTACGAGAGACATGGCGGCCGTTCCAAATTACGAGATTTCCGGTTTACGAGCGCCTCGTTGTAACGGATCTCGCTCGTAAATCGGGGACATGTACAGTACTGTATTACTAAGCACTTAGCCTATCCTAACACAGTACCCTACATAATTATCAAAAAACACATACATTTGGGAGCCATAATGAAGGGAAAAAACAGTTAATAGCCTACTTGGATGCTGGTGACACTGTCCACCTCGGTCCATCCTCCGTATTCTCCATTCGTTTACGACGTAAAACCACGTTCACAGTACAGTTTTGTTTTTTGAATGTCCAGAGGACCAGACTTAGCTTTTTTAGAGTACTGTGCAGTATTCCTCCGCCGCTACATTTACGCCGTAAAACCGGAAACTGCGTAACTCGGCTTTTCAAAATAAATTATTATTATTATTTTATTTTTATGGGAGATGCGCCGTAGCCACGAAACGTCGTAAATCAAGGCCGTCGTAACCCGAGGACTACCTGTATATATATACATGTACAGTATAAACATATTTATCTGTTTGAAAAACATACCTTGAGTAAAGCAGACTGGGCCTAAAAGTCCTCCAGAAGAACTGATCAGAATATCAAAACTTAATTCAGTCACATCTTTAAAACCAGTTTAAACAAAAACAGTCCAGATTATTTAAAACTCTAATTAGTTTTTTTCTTATGGTGACGATCTATTGCTTATGGGAATCTGAGACCCCGTCTACATGACTCCAGATATTTTCCCATGTTGTTTTCTTTTTACGTTTCTTAAAAACCGTGTAATACCCATGCTGTGCCACTAGGTGGCGAGAACGGTCACATTAACATCTTATCAAAATGAACAAATAACTCGCTTAACTTAGCAGACGATTCTCCTAAAACCTGTATGTTTCTGTGAAACTGTTTAATTTCCTCTGTATTTAAATTATTTAAGCATGTGATCAAAGATCCATGTCGATGCTAAAGTAATGGAAATAACAGTCAGATTGTTGTTTGGGTCTCGAGGGCACAAAGTGATCATGGTAGTGGAAAACTGGCTGCTATACCACTGTTTCTGAAAAGCTCCATGTTTCCCATCCACACAGAGAGACGGTAAACTGAAGCTGCTTAAATCCTCAGTTTGGAAAGGGTTTTTAAAAACATCAGCTGATGAGAGTGAGACGCAGCAGACAAGATTAATCTTTTAACTAAATGTGATCACAAACACCACCTTGTTTTCTTCTGCACAGAACAAGGCCTGTAAGGTTTTCAATCCAACACCTTTCAGTCATCCTGTGAAGACATTTTATGCACAAAACCACCAAACAGTTGGCTTATCTTGCCCATTTGGTCACCGATATAAAAACAGAGCTGAGCCGTTTAGAGGGCGTTTCTGATGTTTTACACACGTGAACACACACGTGCAACAATAACTGTCAGATACGTAACATCCAATAAATGAACACTGAACATGAGATATTTAAATGTTGCTCGTTGGACTCACAAATACATTTACTGGGAGGAAAAAGAAAAAAAAGACGCCATGCCAGCATAAAGAGGAATGTTAACACAAGTCAGAGATGAGGACGACACAGACAAGAAGACAAACAAGGCGCACTAGAGTTAAAGACTTTTGCCCAGAGTGCTCCCCGACCCCCTCCAGGAATAAAAAATGTCAGATCAGGAGTTTGATCGATCACATTTGGCTTCTGGTTTTCAGATGGAAAGTTTGTCACTCCAGTTTCCTCTGATACAGAAGTGGAGAAAAACAGGCTCAGCTGTACGGAGCCCCTAAAGGGACATAGGGAGAAAATAAAAATAAAAAATCCTGAGAAACTAAGTCGGGATCCTGAGAAACTTTCTCGGGATCCTGAGAAACTAAGTCTTTCTCGGGATCCTGAGAAACTTTCTCGGGATCCTGAGAAACTAAGTCGGGATCCCGACTTAGTTTCTTAAAGTTGCTTGAAGCTGATCGATGTCCGTTGAGTTTCAACGATTTAAAATTGCTGTTCTTACTGAGGAAGCTCAGTTGACTTGTGTTGTGTGGTGCTGCCATATTCCAGAAATTTTTGCTATGGTTGTGGAGCGTTTATGAGCTGTAAAGAGTCCGTAAAGTTGTGTTCTGCTGTGCTAAGCTAACGTAAAAGCTACGTGTCAATCACGTCTGTTTACGAGCTGTGATTGGATGAAACAAGAAGCTGGATGAAACGAGAGCTGTGATTTGTCAGTTACACAGTCGTATTTGTAAGGCGAGCGCTGATTCGCCGAAAGTGGTGACGCACGCCGTTGCGACCAGCCCACTTTTGACGTCATTTCCAGGCATTGCATTGAGTCGGAGTACAATTTGAACCCACAAGAAAAACGGAGATTTCTCTAAAGTTTAGAAAACTCAATAAAAGCCATCTAAACTGTCTAACCACATCGATTTGTCTCTTAAAAGAACGCTATTCAAGCGGTTAGCACATCCTGACTAAAAACTAATTCTAAAATGTTGATTTTCACCGAATTGTTAGATGCTACACGCAAGCTAACATTTAGTTTCTCAGGATCCCGAGAAACTTTCTCGGGAATCTGTTTTTTTTTCTCTCTCCCCATGTCCCATTAGGGGCTCCGTACAGCTGCCATATTTAAAGCAAAAAGCAGTAAATATTTGCACTCTTGTTAGAGTCTTAATTACTTTACGCAAATCTTTGACCACAGTTAGTTAAAAATATAGACTCATGAGCAACTTTGTGGTAACTATTTGTTGTACTATGGCGTAATCCAAGGTTTTCTCCAATGAGTTTCATTCAGCTTGGTCAGTGTGCACTGAATAATGTGCAACAATGTAGCCACACAGCTCACTGGTCCCAAACACTCCTTCAAAATGACTCCAACACAATATCCTCCATTAAATCACAATTATGAGTCACCAATGAGCCTCCAACAGATTTAGATCACATACTGATGCGTCGATGAATGCTGAATTTGTTTTTAATTGTCACCAGTTGTCGTCGAAGGTTTGCGAGAAATAACTAAGAAACAAACATAAACCCTATTTTCTGCTTTAAACACACAGAAGAGCCCGACAACAGTTAAACAACGATGGTTCAAACTGTTTAAATCCTTGTTTTTTGTGAGTCAGAGCTGCAAGATTAGCTGATTAATAACAAATACCACTGATCGACAAGTTATGGATAAACTTTTGAACTTGTAACTTTTATCACATGAAGATATAAAAGTTGAAACATACCTCAAATCTCACAAAGTAGCTAAATACTTTCCCTGGTGAACAAAGTCAACATACAAATATTTAAACCAACTCGAGGTTTTTTTGCTGCTCAAATGCACAACTGCTTTAGTAGACACACGCACACACACGCACGCACGCACGCACACACACACACACACACACACACACACGTACAATGCAGCTTTGGCAACCAGAGAAATTAAACGTGAAGATCAGCAATGCAACCAGTTTAGTGCAAAGGGAAGGAAGGCACCACCAAAATAAAATTCCACAGAGCCGTAAGTGATCCCTCTAGAATCATCAGCAGCTCTAATCATTGTCTCGGACATGTTAAGTAACATTTAAGTAGACGTGTTTTTGTTTTCTTTCAGTCCACAAATAAAAGCTTCATGTTTAGAAGAGAACCCTGATGATGAAACAACCGAAGTCAGGAATCAGCTGAAGAAAGATGCGCGAGCTTCAGCTTCTTCAACTTAAATACAATAAATTATTACGCAATTAATTTTATTTGCATTCATCTGGAATGGGTTGAAATATATGTTATATATCATTTAAATAATATATATATATATATATAAATGGGAATAATTTAGTGTTGTGTTGTTGACCAGCTAAAGTGACAAAAAATAAATAAAAAAAACGGAATGGGTCAGAAAAAATATAATGTTGGACTCAAATCATTTGCTTGTAAATGTTCATGTGAACCATTTAAACAGAGTGATGTCTCAGTTCACGCTTCGACAAGCAGCTGGACCCCCAGGAGCTTCTGGGTAAATTTAGGTCTGCAGATTAGTTTAACCAATAAAAAACAAACCAATCAAATGCAGCCCACAAACTGTCAAAAATATAAATATTAAACCCACAATCCAGAATGGTGGAAATGGAGGTCCAGGATGCTCCACGATAGGAACATCCCACTTCTGACAACAACTCACCCTCCAACACTCTATTTTAACATGTGCTAATTATATACACACACAGCTGCTTTTACTGTATTTCTGCGGCTATAAGCTTTATTTCATCTATAAATGTAACTACATCTCCTCAAGTTTATCTCAGATATGACAGGTGCATTGGATACAAGTGTTTTCTATATTCAGCATCATTTCTGAATGAGAAATGATGACATGGTTGAGCTGAAAGAAAAAATGAGGACACTGGCCAGCTCAGCATCACCGAAGCTTATCAGGACTGGACCAAATCAGAATACTTTCCTCTACAAAATGAGATTAAAAATAAAAATCAATACAGAAACAACTGGACTTCTACAAAATGAGCTCGAGAAAAAGGAATGTTGAAGCGGCTCTTATGGAGTCTCCAAATTAAGTGTTCTTTAATCGAGGGGTCACTTACTTTTTTCCACCCGCACTGTGAAAGTTTGCTATTCAACATAAAACACTATACTGTAACTTGGCTTGATGGTATTAGTGAGAACAAAATATTAGATCGCATTTACTCCACAAGCCTCCTCGTCAGTCTCTATTTATATTTATACAAGCATATATACATACGTACAAATAATCGTTGAACTGAAATCGAAGAAAGGAATGAGGATGGAGAGGAGAAGATGAGCAGTAGGTTTAACAACAACAACAAAAAATGGTTACAAAAATAAAAGACATCTTCTCTGGAGTTCTCCAACAACTACCATAAGTTCCAGCCATAGATTATTTATCACAAAAAAAATTAACGATAACAAAAAAAAAAAGATGTACGTGGTTTAATTTGTTCTGTCTTTTAAACGGGGAGACATGATGCTTCTACCCATGAGCCTCCTCTTCTGTGGAGCTCTCCTGGGCTCTGCTGCCACCTGTGGAACCCGACCAATGAGAGGAGAGCTGGGGTGAGTGAGGGGTGACAAGCACACAGATGAAAATAACACACACACACACACACACATGGGGGGGTCTTTAAAGTGCAGAGGGGTTCATATTATTGAAGGACCAACAGGTTGAGTGAAGACAGAAAAGATGCCACCAGAGACAAACCTGCTGTTCTGCAATAAAAAAACCTACATCTAAGTTAAGACATTGTCTATAAAGCATCATGAAGATTATTTTCAGCAAAATAACAAGGTTCATCCCTTTTGAAGCATCTTTCCTGTGTTTTGATTCACTTCAGGGTCTGAAACACGTCCTCTGGACTGATATATTGGAGGTCTCGACTTCTTTTCTGCTCAACAGTGATGAAAAAAGTCTGTCTTTATTTAAGAAAATGATTAAGAAGAAATTCCTAAAAAGATATATAAATGTTAAAATACTAAATGTAATATAAATCGGCAAATTATTATGAGTTATTAATGTTGTTCATGAATAGTCATTGTTTGAACTGATTGTTTGAATGGATTTTTTTTGGTTTAAAGAAGGGGCAGATATATAAGAATTTTATTCTTCTTCTGCTTCCTTTCATTTTAAATCTTGTTTTTTTCTATATATAATTTGAAATTGTCTTTTTTGTGGTTTATATTTAAAATGAATAAATAAATAAAAATAAATAAATAAAAAGATGTCTCTTAACTAAAGCAATGTTGCCTAAATCTGACGTTATTTGACTACAGAAAATACATTCAGCGTCTGTTTATATCCAGTTTTAAGGAGCGTTTATATATACTTGTACACACGGGGCTGCAGTAGCTCAGTGGTGAAGTGTCGTGTTCTTATTTCCATTACTGTTTTTTATAAAAGAAAGCAAACACAGTTGTTTACATTATTTTATATTTTTCTTGTCAAATATCTCCGATCAAAATCGTCTGTAAAAAAACCAGTAGTCCCTCGATACTTTGCGATTCAACTTTCATGGATGCACTCTTTTGCAGGTTTTCAACATAAGATTGTACATGACACATGATTGGTGATTGGGAAAGGCAGACCCCGCCCCCTCCTTTCTCTTTCTGAGGCTGTCTGTCACAGTAGAGACAGTCTCAGAAAGAGAAAGGAGGGGGCAGGGTCTATCTTTCCCCATCACTACTGCTCAGGGAGCAGGAAAGAACAGACCAGATGAACAAGTGTAGAATATTGGGGAAAAATCTTAGCCCCCTCCTTTCTCTTTCTGAGGCTGTCTGTCACAGTAGAGACAGACCGTCTCGGAAAGAGAAAGGGGGCAGGGTCTATCTTTCCTCATCACTACAGCTCAGGGAGCAGGAAAGAACAGACCAGATGAACAAGTGTAGAATATTGGGGAAAAATCTTAGGTGGAAAAATAAGAGTGATTCAGTTTAAAACGAGGGAAAGTGGCTGAACGCAGCTCATTCAGATAAGACAGACCCCCTGCCCCCTCCTTTCTCTTCCTGAGGCTGTCTGTCACTACAGAGCAGTGTGTCTCTGCTCTGCTGCGACAGACAGTCTTGGAAAAAGAAAGGAGAGAGCGGGGGTCTGTCTTATACCTGAGTGAGCTGTACGAGTGGCATTGATTGTTTATTTTAAATAATCAAGCGCAACCCGAACCAAGCTTTTAGTCCCCCTCAGTGATCACTGAGCGGGCCAGGCCACTTGGAAATGTCCCGGTGCTCCTGATGGCCAGTCCGTCCCTGGGATTGGCTCAGTAACCTTAGCCTCAGTCCGTCTGCTCTCTTTCTCTGTGCTATTTTAGAGCGTTTAGAGCAGTGCTTCTCAATTATATTCTGTTACACCCCCCACCCCCACAGGAAGACGTAAAATGTTTGCGCCCCCCCAACTCTCCACCGCGACTGTAAATAGTATACAGTAATTTGTCAAAAAAATTGTTAGAAGTACACCTCTGCATAACACTGTGTCCTTATTAACATTAAAGAAAAAAAAAAAGAACACCATGTTCAGGCATAAGGGTGTCCATATGTGCTCTTGGCACCAGGACACCCTAGGTCGTAGTTCAATGATCGACTTTGTTGTCGTCTCATCTGATCTGCGGCCGCATGTCCTGGACACTCGGGTGAAGAGAGGGGCGGAGCTGTCAACTGACCACTACCTGGTGGTGAGTTGGCTCCGATGGTGGGGGAGGATGCCGGTCAGACCTGGCAGACCCAAACGTATTGTGAGGGTCTGCTGGGAACGTCTGGCAGAGTCTCCCGTAAGACGGAGCTTTAACTCCCACCTCCGGGAGAGCTTTGAACACGTTCCGAGGGAGGCGGGGGACATTGAGCCCGAGTGGGCCATGTTTCGCGCCTCTATTGTCGAGGCAGCTTATCGGAGTTGTGGCCGCAAGGTTGTTGGTGCCTGTCGTGGTGGCAACCCTCGAACCCGGTGGTGGACACCGGCGGTGAGGGATGCTGTCAAGCTGAAGAAGGAGTCCTATTGGGCCTTTTTGGCCTGTGGGACCCCGGAAGCAGCAGATAGGTACCGGCAGTCCAAGCGGCATGCGGCTCGGGTGGTTGCTGAGGCAAAAACTCGGGCGTGGGAGGAGTTCGGAGAGGCCATGGAGAATGACTTCCGTACGGCTTCGAGGCGATTCTGGTCCACCATCCGGCGTCTCAGGGGGGGAAAGCGGTACGCGACCAACACCATTTATGGTGGGGATGGCGTGCTGTTGACCTCAACTCGGGATGTTGTGAGTCGGTGGGCGGAATACTTCGAAGACCTCCTCAATCCTACTGGCACGTCTTCCACTGAGGAAGCGGAGCCTGGGGACTTTGGGTCGGGCTCTCCAATCTCTGGTGCTGAGGTCGCCGAGGTGGTTAAAAAGCTCCGCGGTGGCAAGGCTCCGGGGGTGGATGAGATTCGTCCTGAGTTCCTTAGGGCTCTGGATGTTGTGGGGTTGTGTTGGCTTACGCGACTCTGCAATATCGCGTGGACATCGGGGGCAGTTCCCTTGGATTGGCAGACTGGGGTGGTGGTTCCCCTATTCAAAAAGGGGGACCGTAGGGTGTGTTCCAACTATAGAGGGATCACACTCTTAAGCCTCCCTGGTAAGGTCTATTCAGGGGTTCTGGAGAGGAGGGTCCGTCGGATAGTCGAACCTCGGATTCAGGAGGAGCAGTGTGGTTTTCGTCCTGGTCGTGGAACACTAGACCAGCTCTACACCCTCAACAGGGTCCTGGAGGGTGCGTGGGAGTTTGCCCAACCAGTTTACATGTGCTTTGTAGACTTGGAAAAGGCATTCGACCGCGTCCCTCGGGGGGTTCTGTGGGGTACTCCGGGAGTATGGGGTACCAGGCCCATTGATATGGGCTGTTAGGTCCCTGTACGACCGGTGTCAGAGCTTGGTCCGCATTGCCGGTAGTAAGTCAGGCTCGTTTCCAGTGAGAGTTGGACTCCGCCAAGGTTGCCCTTTGTCACCGATTCTGTTCATAACTTTTATGGACAGAATTTCTAGGCGCAGCCAAGGTGTTGAGAGGATCCGTTTTGGTGGCCTTAGAATCGCTTCTCTGTTTTTTGCAGATGATGTGGTCCTATTGGCTTCATCAGCTCGTGATCTACAGCTTTCACTGGAGCGGTTTGCAGCTGAATGCGATGCGGCCGGGATGAGGATCAGTTCCTCCAAATCCGAGGCCATGGTCTTGAGCCGGAAAAGGGTAGCATGCCCTCTCCGGGTCGGGGAGGAGGTCCTGCCCCAAGTGGAGGAGTTTAAGTATCTCGGGATCTTGTTCACGAATGAGGGAAAACTGGAGCGTGAGATCGATAGGCGGATAGGTGCAGCGTCCGCAGTGAAGCGGGCGCTGTACCGGTCTGTCGTGGTGAAGAGAGAGCTGAGTCAAAAGGCAAAGCTCTCAATTTACCGATCGATCTACGTTCCCACCCTCATCTATGGTCATGAGCTTTGGGTTATGACCGAAAGAACAAGATCTCGGATACAAGCGGCTGAAATGAGTTTTCTCCGCAGGGTGGCTGGACTCTCCCTTAGAGATAGGGTGAGAAGCTCAGTCATCCGGGAGGGACTCGGAGTAGAGCCGCTGCTTCTCCACATCGAGAGGAGCCAGTTGAGGTGGCTCGGGCATCTGGTTAGGATGCCTCCTGGACGCCTCCCTGGTGAGGTGTTCCGGGCATGTCCCACCGGGAGGAGACCCAGAGGAAGACCCAGGATACGCTGGAGGGACTATGTTTCTCGGCTGGCCTGGGAACGCCTTGGGATTCCCCCAGAGGAGCTGCTCCAAGTGGCTGGGGAGAGGGAAGTCTGGGCCTCCCTACTTAGGCTGCTACCCCCGCGACCCGACCCCGGATAAGCGGAAGAAAATGGATGGATGGATGGATG
>JBBPBX010026612.1:0-10495 GCA_038048925.1 Garcialebias charrua | reverse complement strand
AGTTAGAAGCTGGGAGAGCCGGGGAGGGCCGGCCAATGCGTAAACGGCTATAGACACCCCAAGGTGTGCCGTGGCCGGGGTTCGAACCTGGGTCCTTCGGATCCCAAGTCTGATTCCCTACAGAAAAGTTAGACTGAGACACACCTTTGCTATAATTTTAAGCAAACAAATAAATGTTTTTAAGTGTTAATCTTGTTAAATTCTTGTTAAAGTCCTCCATTCCGGGTTCGGCCCACATTTCCGGGCAGTGACGCATAAATGCATTTTCATGTGGACAGCCTAAACAGAACTTTTTGAAAACTACAATATCACTCCACCTCTAGTCTAATCTTTGATCTGAGGGCGGCCTCGTTTTCTTGAGTTCACATTTACCCCCCAAGCACATGCTCCACGCCTTGTTTCCTGCCACTGGTGTAATCTCACAGCAGTGTTATAGCGCCACATACAGGCCTGGCATAGTTACTACAGCAATTTGATACCTTTAGTTTACGTGTGGATGGATACATTTTTTTTAAATTGTGCCGTGTTTACATGGGTAATTTTAGAAACAAAACATAAAATGTTTTGGAAAAACTGCATTTCTGTGTGGACAAGGCCTTAATTAGAAAATTTGACGATGACTTAAAAACCTAAATACCACAACACAATTCAAGGTGGGTTTTTTTTTGTTGTTGTTGTTGTTTTACTTTAGAGGCGCATCTTGATTTTTATTACTAATATTAAGACCTAAATAAAACCTACTAAAGTGAAAAGCATTTCAGGACCCGCAAGTCTTTTAAAAAACTTGAAAGCCTCATTTGAAGGAAAGCGAATTGAACGAATTTCTAAGACTTTCAAAACACAGCAGATGGACTTGACCTTTTAAAATGACAATTAAAGTATATTTTAACAAACATCTTTCAGTCTAAAGTAAAAATCTGATAGCTGCCGCGAGCTGCTGCTCTGTGTCATGCAACACTGAAAAATCAAAAAGGTCAACATTTGCAGGACCTCTAAAACCACAATATACTTCGTACACATAAATGGAAAAGTAGCAGGATAATATTAACCAGAAGTGTTGTTTAAAAAGTGAACCTCCAATATAGAAGCCAGGGAACAAAGTTCATCACCATCTGTGGGCGTTTTTGTTGTTCACCACACAAAACGGCCAAAAAGATTCAAAGACTTTACTAAAGCTATAGAACCACCAAAAAACATACGGGGCAAAAACAAAACAAGGTTAAAGAAATAAAAGCACATTTTACTACACACACACACACATACATATACACGTATAATCCTGACAGGTTTATAGGAGTGGGAAAAAATGCCCATTAGAACAATTACTGAGAAAGTAGACGGTTAAAAACAGTCCTGAAGCAAGACATCATCTGTCAGTGTGCTGTTTAGTTGGTGAGGCGGAGTTTGGGTTACCTCATGCAAAAATAAATAAATAAATAAATAAACACAAACAAAACCCTAACAATAGTTAATGGTATCAAAAAATGAAAAGTGTACAGGAAACTCTGGGTGGGCCAGAGACGAGACGGAGGCACACAAGGAGGGAAAAGAAAGAGAAAGAGAAAATCATTTTAGTTCAGTTGAAGAACAGGAAGTCCTAAAACACTAGAAGCCAAACACAAAGCATGTTGGGAGGTCGACGAGGCAGCAGCGCCGGCAGGTCACACAACGTTTTGAGCAAAGCTACCTTGTGCGGCGGCGTTTCTCTCATTTAGCAGCTTCGTCTGACTGTTGGGCAGAATCTTGATCTCTGGAGGATCGGGACTCTAGCCGACACGGGACGACATGAGAGCGTTCAGATACTGAAGACGTGTCACCTGCCAATCACACACACACACACACACCAGTGTTGTTTTTGACAGCCATTTTGATTTTAGTTTTAGTCTTTTAGATAAAAATACTTCTTAGTTTTAGTCAGTTTTAGTTATTTCTATATTTAATGGTTTTAGTCCAGCTTTAGTCGACAAAAACTTAAACATTTTAAGTCTAGTTTTAGTCTTTAAAATAAAAAGAAAACATATTACCGTATTTTCCGGTGTATAGGTCGCATCTTTTTTATGGTTTTTTCAAGGCCTGCGACCTATACACCGGTGCAACCTATATATGGCTTGTTATCACTTTCGGCAAAACAAATTTTTAAATCCAGCTCATTTCACAATTACGTTCATTTATTAAGGAAAAGTTCAGCTCAGACACATATTTGCTATAATTTTTATCAAACAAATAATTGTTTTTAAGTGTTAATCTTCTTAAAAGCCTTGCTGTGCGCTCCTGTGGCAGACATTTGCAGCAGAGCTAAACGTAGGTGCGACCTATACACCAGAAAATACGGTAGTCTTTACAAATTAACGATACATTCGGTTCTTCTTTCAGTTGGGTTAAATACAAAATAAGTCCATAAATCCTTTCTGGGTTTGCGTCCACCGAGCCCCTTCGTATAACGTGCAGCATCTGCCATGGTCGTTTGAAATGAAGTCAAAGGTGAGCGCGCGTGACCAAACAGCTTACACAGAATATAATTATGGGCAGAAATATTGTGCATTCTAAATTATTGACGGACCACGGACTAACATTTTCGTACAGTCTCATCTCGTCAACGAAAATTCACACACATTTCGTCATGTTTTAGTCATTAGAGCAATGTATTATTTTGTTACGTCTCATAAGGGGGCATCGACGAACAATTTTCGTCATCGTTAACGAAAACGACACTGATACACACAAAACTAACTTTTCATCTGGATCACCGTCAGTGATTCCCTCTGATGTGGTGTGGTGAGGTTCTACTTGCTGATCGCTCTCAGCGCACCGTGGAGTGTTAAGGGTTAAACTCTTCACTCTGAGACTGAGCTCTCCACTAATAATCGTGTGAATGTTTATGAAGCATTCACACAGTTCTGATCCATTTTACTTCAGTACGTTTTTCAACATCGTTCTCGTTCCACAACTCTTCAGCTATTTCAGCTAATATTTAGCTGCTTTTATGTTAATTTTACTTTTTTAGCTAATTCCACATTTGTTGCTCTCATTTCAACTTTTTTCAGCCTAGTTCAGCAAAAATGTGCTCTCTCCACTTCCTCCTGGTAATTTAAGCTTTTTATTTTTGTTGTTGCTTTTTTAGCTACCGGTACTTTTTAGCATTTTGCTCATTTCAGCTTTTTTCAGATATTTTTTACTTTTTTGTACTAATTTTTGTTTCTTTCAGCCTATTTGGACAAACATGTTCTTTCTGCTTTCTTTGGCTAATTAAAGCTTGTTCTACCTTTTCAGCTACTTTTTTTAAGCATTATTTAGCTAATTTAAGCTGTTTTCAGATAAATTCAAGTTTTTCATGGTAATTGCTGCTACTTTCAGCCTAATTATCTTATTTCTACTAATTTCAGCTTGTTATGATCCTTTCAGCTTTTTTCGGCTAGTTTCAAGCTGATTTTAGTTTTTTCAGCTAATTTCACATTTGTTGCAAACATTTCAACTTTTCAGCCTAGTTCAGCAAAAATGTGCTCTCTCCACATCCTTCTTGTAATTTAAGCTTCTTTCTGATTTTTTTAGCTATTTTTCAGCTGTTGTTTTGCTAATTTCAGCTTTTTTTCTTCTTCTTTTTTTACTTTGTATTAATTTTTGCTTCATTCAGCCTATTTGGGCAAACATGTTCTTGCTGCTTTCTTCGGCTAATTAAAGTTGTTCTACCTTTTCAGCTTTTTATAAGCAATTGTTAGCTAATTTAAGCTGTTTTCAGATACTGTAAATTCAAGTTTTTTTGTGTAAATTCTTACTACTTTCAGCCCAATTAACTTCCTTCTACTACGGTAATTTCAGCTTGTTATTCTCCTTTCAGCTTTTTTTCCTGCTAGTTTCGGTTATTTCAGATACTATTTTGCCGTTTTCAGCTACGGTATTTGTAGCTTTTTCAGCCCATTCCACTTTTCTTTTTTTTCTTTTTTTTGCTCATTTCAGATCTTTCCACTTCCTTCTGGTAGTTTAAGCTTCTTTCTGCCTTTTCAACTATTTTTTGTTGCTAATTTCCGCTTCTTTTTTAAAGATAAATTCATAATTTTGTTGCTCATTTCTGCTTATTTAAACCTAGTTCAGCAATTATGTGTTCTTTCTGCTCTCTTCTGCTAATTTAGTCTTGTTCTTCCTTTGCAGCTAAAATTCAGCATGCTTTTTTAGATCATTTTAGCTGTTTTCAAGCAAGTTCTTCAGCAATAAGCATGCACATTGCATTTTTGCAGGTAATGCAAATTCTCACAGCGCACGTGTAAGATCATCAAGAGATGCAGTAACACGGCACATTTAATAATCAGAGATGGATCTTTAATGCAAGGTCTGAACAGGCCCCAGGAGATACTTTTTAATCTAAACTCTTAATCTGTGTTTAGATTAAGAGTTAACAGTTTGTTCTGACTGCTTTATTATTTAATCACATCCTATAGCCGTGATCATGGTACAGAAGCAGTCTGTCTTTATTTTTACGTTTCATGTTCATCATTTCTGCAACTCGCAGCAAACAGTGAAAAAAGGACTGAATGGGGTTTGGTAAATAAATAAAAAATTACATTGAGTTTAATGTATTTTTAATCCCCAAGTTGACCCAAATTTAAAATAAATTCAGTTTTAACCCTCCTGCTGCCTTTTGCTCAAAACAACCCATAAGGCTCATGTGTTAAGACTGAGGCGTCATGGATCATTTTGACCCAAGGATTTTATTGGTTCTTGTAATTTACCAATAAAATGGTCCAAGCTTATGTCGGTCCCTCTAACATCTTGGAGTTGTCAAACGTTTTAAACCAGTGTGTATAAATGAAGTTTGCACACACAGCCTTCGGTTGATGTGAAAACGCAGACTTGCAGATGTGACACCCACCCGTATGAGCTGCAGGTCAGTGAGAGCTCGGACGGTGTAGTCGGGACAGTAGCTGGACGGGCTGGTGGCGTCTGATGACTCAAAGAGATCCCTGGGAGAGCGCCGCTGGGTCGACACTGGAGACTGATGCACTGCGACCACACACACCAGTTCACATATTAAGAACGATAAATTCACTCATAATCATCTGATCCAATGATCATGTGTGACATTTGACTGACAACAAACAATAACGGCAGTAATAACATGCGAAAGCTTTCAGATTCAAAACATCAAAGATTTGTTTTTAACCTGCCACCGGAAGGCTTAGGGAGAACATGAATACTTCATGACCACACGGTTTACTGACGTTTTCAGAGAGATTTCACTGATTGTCTTTAAAACAACAGCTACGACCTGGTCAGCTCTACAAACACTGATTTACTGTGGTAGTAGCTGAGAGTCATCCTGAACACACGGCCCGCAGTTCATGACCTCACCTGAAGATGGCAGCGTCAGAGCAGAAACGCCGTAGTACGTGAACGCACCATTCTCAAACTTCAGCCCTTCTTTTCCAATTTCCACCTCCACACGGCCCTAACAAACAAACAAACAAACAAACAAACAAACAAACAAACAAAATGTGCACGGTTCAATTAAATAAGATAAGATAGAATACACTGGTTAACACTTTGATTTAAATGATGTTTATTTGTTTTTTATTGGTAAAATTAGTCAATTGTTTTTATTTTTTAAAGCAACTTACTGGTTATAGTTCCAGCTTTAAAATGCATTTCTATATTTTAATTTTCATTTATTGCTCATTGTTGCACTGTTTGCCTTTTTTTGTAGAGTTTGGGACTGACCTTGACGTCACAAACTGACAATAATAAATGGGATGTAATTTGTCTCCGTGTTTTCAGGCTGAACAGTTACACAATGGAGTTTTTCAACATCTTCATGTTGGCTGCAAGTTAAATTCTCTTTGTGTTGAATAATTAACAGAACAGTTAAAACTGACTGGAATCACTATGGACATGTTTTCATTAAATCATTTAGTGTTGACATCCTTTTTTTTTCCGTATGTTTTCCTCATTCCACACTTGTGCTATTTCAATAAATCATATTTCAAAACGTTCAGCTCATTCAGGACATTCCTGCCACAACTTTTGGTATTCGTGCAATTTTTACTTCTTGAAACATTTATCTTTTACAACCATGTTTTTCTTATTGTAAATGAATGGAGCTCTCTACTTTGTGCTGTTTAAAACTCTTACTGCTCCTTTCAGCTTCTTTGTGCTAGTTGTGGCATAAAATTCATATCACGATATGTACCGGTATTGTGATGGGTGGCAATAACGATATATATCACAATATGTTTTTGGAATAAAACTTGCAAAAGGAATGAAAAACAAAGCATAGGGTGTCCTTTTGCCATCATTTATTTTGAAACTACTATATAAAAATAATCTCAATTAAGAAAATGTCACTGCTGGGTCCAGAGAGTTTTTTTTAAATAATAAACAAATCAAGTATTAGACATCTTTCTTGTAGTGCAAAACAGTGCAAAATATATTATCAAATGTAGTTTTAGCCATAAGTTTTAAACAAAAGAATACGTAGTTAACTCTTAACAGTTTCCAGTATTCTCACATAAATGAACAACAGAGCAACAAGTGAACACTGAAAACACTTCACCCTCCAACCCTCTAGTGGGCGTCTCCATTCCACTTTTAGAAGAGCTGACACAAAATGGCGACCAGTTTCCTCAGTGGCTTTGACCAGAGGGTCTCGCTCTCGCAGTAAAATCACAATTTCTGGTGCAATTTTCACTTGTTTTTTTTTTAGCTTATTCAGTTTATTTATTTATATTTACTACCGGATTTTCCACCATACACGTCGCATCAGTCCAATATGTCCAATAAAGTGGAAAAATCCATAAACATGTCGCACCGCCGTATAAGTCGCATCTATTATGCGTCACCGCTGACGCGTCGCGTATGTTACACGTCACCGCTGACAACCTGGAAATGTGGGCCGGTGTTTTGCCAAAAATGGATTGTCTGCGAAATGGCCCCAGGAGCGTGCACGGAATGACTTTAACAAGATTAACACTTAAAAACAATTATTTGTTTGCTGAAAATTATAGCAAAGATGTGTCTGAGCTGAACTTTTCCTTAATAAATGCACGTAATGGTCAAATCAGCTGGATTTAAAAAAAGAGTTTCGCTGTGTCAAGCGTGCACCCACATCTAGTGGAAACGCTGCATGTCTTTAAAATTTAACAAGATAAACACCTTAAAAATACATTTGTTTGCTGACATTATAACAAAAGTGTGTCTGAGCTGAACTTTTCCTTTAAAAATGAACGTAATGTTCAAATCAGCTGGATTTAAATAGTTTCGCTTTGACGGGTCTTCCAAACGTGCGCACGCTGTGAAAACCTTCATCTCTTTAAAATTTAACAAGATAAACACATTAAAAAATACATTTGTTTGCTGGCATAAAAGTGTGTCTCAGTTTAACTTTTTTTAATAAATGCACTTTGACGGTTAAAACATGGCAAAATGAAGCAGACGAAATAAAGCAGCTTTAAAATTACTACACGCTCACCTGCCCATAATGATGACAGAAACGCCTATTTATGTATTTATTTTTATTCAAACGCGTTGAGTTCTTAATCATCCTCTGTGTCGCTGGTGGCCGTGCTCCGACAGAGTGAGTCCGAGCAGAGGAGGCTGCTGTCGGACACATGAGCTGGGAACGGTCGGTGGACCCTACACAGTAAAAAAAAAAATCCGTAAAAAAAACGGAAAATGTCCTGGTAATTTTCTGCCAGTACATTCTCCGTTTTTTTACAGATATTTCCGTAAACCCTAAAACGGATTTTTCCCGTAATTTAACAGTTTTTTTTAATGTATAATTTACATACATTTCTGTTAATCTAGGGTGCCAGGTAAATGGAGTCCTCTTTCGCGCTTCTTCTCAAAGGTTCTTGTTCCCAGGGTGCTTTGCGCGAAAAAAAAAATGGAGAAACCCCTGTAAAAAATTATAACGGAAAATTCCTTCACACTTCCACAGTACATTTACCTGTTTTTTTACGGATTTTTTTACAGTGTAGCGGCCAAAAGTGGTACTGCTCCATTTTTTCGTCAGAATGAATGGAAACGGTCATATCTCATACAAAAATTTGTCTAAAAATATGGGGGAAAATTCATAAATATGTCGCTTTGCCGTATAAGTCACAAGACATGAAAATTAGGCAAAAAACTGCGACTTATAGGCCAAAAAGTACGGTAATTTGAAATTTTTCGGCTCATGTAAGAGTTCGTTCATAAGTTTTTCAGCGTCTGCCCATTTCAGCCTATTCAGCTTTTTCTATACATTTCTGCCCTTTTCCACTTTTATGTGCCTGCTTTCAGCACATGTCAGCTGTTTTGTTAAGCGAGGAAACCTTTTCAGCAGCTTTCAGCAAAAAGCATTCACTCTGCATTTTCTCAAGAAATTACATTTCTCTAGTTTCAGTTAGTGTCCATCAAAAATCAAAAGTGGGCACGTGTGTTTCTGCTCATCTCTGTGTGTTTGTGTTATAAGTCAAATATCTGACAAACCACTGGACGTTCAAACTTTTAGAAAGTAGGATGTAAGATCTTTTAGAGTCAAACCAATTTAAGATGGCTGGTGCACCTTAGACAACCAAGTCATATTTGTAGATATTGTTGGGGTAGTAGCAGATAGTTGGACCCTTTTCTCATTTATTGCCGTTTTCTTTGTTTAAATAGCAAAAATGCAGCTGTATGAGAGGGAGCGTGCGCTCGTACCTGCAGAAGGAGGATGAAGTAGTCCACCGGGTGGTTACGTGTGTACAGGTAGTGGATCGGGCTCAGCCGGTTGCTGTGGTCAAAGTGGACCTCCTGGTTGACGCTGGGGTGACGGAGCAGGTGGAACAGGACTTTCTCAGACACGCGAACTGGGCTGAAGTGCTCCACTTCTGAAGGAGGAACAAAAAACAAAAATGCTTGAATACATTCACAGGTTTTCACTTTGAACAGGAGGTCGTCAACAAAAAGACACGAGCCTCTCACGTTTTAGCTTTTTTTTTGTATGGATGAACAGCTAAAGTGTCTCTTAGTGTCAGCTGAAGTTTTTTTCATGCTTGTTTTTCTACAGTGTTTAAGTCAAGCCTGATCACATGCTGGTACAAGCAAATTGATTACACTGTTGTTGACTTATTAACAATTTATTACTTTTCAGGCAAACAGACTAAACTTGTGGGCAATTTCTGACCCACGCACCACCAGTTGATGATTATAAAGTGTCTAAATTAAGCTCATCTGCTTTATTTGATATCTATAGGTAACCCTCGACTTACAAACGAGTTCCGGACCTAAGGACCATTCGTATGTCAAAAAAACGTAAGTCGAATCTTATACTGTATTTTCCGGTGTATAGGTCGCACCTTTTTATGGTTTTTTTTCAAGGCTTGCGACCTATACACCGGTGCGACCTATACATGGCTTTTTATCACTTTCGGCGAAACAAATTTTTAAATCCAGCTCATTTCACAATTACGTTCATTTATTAAGGAAAAGTTCAGCTCAGACACATATTTGCTATAATTTTTATCAAACAAATAATTGTTTTTAAGTGTTAATCTTCTTAAAAGCCTTGCTGTGCGCTCCTGTGGCAGACATTTGCAGCAGAGCTAAACGTAGGTGCGACCTATACACCGGTGCGACCTATCTAGGGATTTTTCCAATTCTTTGGCAATAATTGGATGGTGCGACCTATACACCGGTGCGACCTATACACCAGAAAATACGGTAGTAAAAAAAAAAAAAATGTTTTTTATTTTTTATAAATGAATACATGTACAGTACTGTACAGTCACCAAGCACTTAGCCTATCCTAACACAGTTTTAAAGATGAAGGAGTCAGTTGAATTGTCTCCCTCCTCCCCAGCAGGCTCCATTCACATAAAGGGAGCTAGCTCCCTTTATGTGAAAGGGAGACAACTCAACTCACTACTTCATCTTTAAAAACTGTGTTAGGATAGGCTAAGTGCTTGGTGACTGTACAGTACTGTACACGTATTAATTTATTAAAAAAAAATATATATATTTTTTTTTTAATGAGATGCATATTCGTAAGTCCGGGACCTCATAAGTAAGAGCGCTCGTAAGTCGGGGACTACCTGCACGCACGCACACACACGCACACCTGCACGCACGCACACACACACACACAGTAATATATAATTACAGTACCGGTATATATAATAATATTTATGTATTTATTAAATAACACATTTCTACATCAGATTAAAACAGATTATCAAGTTACTGTGTAATTGCTTTTAGCTAAAATTGTATATATTTTAGCTATTGTTTGACAACTTTTAGCTTTAGCGTTTGTTTTGCTACTTTTAGCTACAAACCGGATTCCTAAAAAAGTTGGGACACTAAACAAATTGTGAATAAAAACTGAATGCAATGATGTGGAGGTGCCAACAGCTAATATTTTATTCAGAATAGAACACAAATCACAGATCAAAAGTTTAAACTGAGAGAATGAATCATTTTAGGGGAAAAAATATGTTGTTTCAAAATACCCTGATGCATGCTCAATAATCCAGGTAGAAAAATCGGGACT
>JBBPBX010026611.1:24041-37969 GCA_038048925.1 Garcialebias charrua | reverse complement strand
TCTACAGAAACTGCAGACTTCACCTTTAACAGATGAAGTAACATAAAATAAAACAGAAAATCAAAATATAAATGCAACATTTCTTTACCTTTGGGGACAGGTGCAGGGGAAGGACGGAGGGATGTTTACTGGGGAGAGGGTGAGCTGGATCTGGAGCTGGAGCTGGAGCTGGAGATGGAGATGTCCATTGACGGCTGGCTTGCAGCAGCAGAGGTGGATGGCTGTGCAGCAGCAGAGGTGGATGGCATTTCCTCTGCTGCTTCTGCTGCTCCAGCAGATCCTAGAGTCGCTGCAGTGCCCGTGGCTGCAGTGCCCGTGGCTGCAGTGCCCGTGGCTGCAGTGCCCGTGGCTGCAGTGCCCGTGGCTGCAGTGCCCCTCGTTACAAACTGCAGCATGCTGCTCTGCGCGGCCTCCTGTTTTTTTTCCTCTAGGATCTGCTGGTAACAAGCCAGACCGTCACGGACAGCTCGGGAGGCCCTGGCGAACCTCTCCCCATCCTCGTCCAGTGCCTCCAACTGGTCCAAGACGTGCTGCTGCTCCTTAAAGATCTTGGCCAAGACCTGCCTCGTGAAGACCTTGGCCGGAGCGGTTGGCCTTTCTTCTTGCTGCTCCTCCTCCTCTACCGGCTGCCTATCCAGCTGCTGCAGGTCCGCAGTCGTAAGCTCCTCGCCTTCTTCAGCCAGCAACTCCCGAACATCTTCAGCCTCAATCTCCAATTGCATCCTCCTACTCATCTCCACCACACTCTCAATCACACTGCTGATTGAGTCCACGGGCTCAAGTGAGGGATCAAAAAACTGTGGACAGAGCTTTTTCCACACACCGTTAAGTGTGCTCTCCCTCACCTGAAGCCAGGACTCATCAATGTGACGGAGAGCATGGCGCAGGTTGTACTTCTTCCAGAAGTCCTTTAACGTGAACTCTGGAGAGTCGTCTGTTTCCAACAAAGCACTGCGGATGACCCTCTGAAGGTAGTAGGCCTTGAAGGTCGATATCACCCCCTGGTCCATTGGCTGGATGAGACTGGTGGTATTGGGTGGCAGGTACACCACCCTCACATTTTGGTTGAGGTCAGTCAGATTTGCGGGGTGACCCGGTGCATTGTCCAACAACAACAGGATGTTAAAGCGAATGCGCAGTCGTTTGCAGTAGCGCTGTACATCCTTGATGAAATGTTGGGTAAACCATTTTGAGAACACCTCTTGGGTAACCCAGGCCTTACGGTTGGATGCCCAATACACCGGCAGTTCGTTCTTATTCATACGGTGTAAGGCCCTGGGGTTCTCATAATGGTTTACCAACAGCGGCTTTAACTTGCAGTCACCAGCAGCATTCGCTCCGAACAGCAACGTGATCCTGTCTTTCCCCACTTTGTGGCCCGCTGCTGTTCTTTCCTCCCTATGGCTGCCAGTTTTTCTGGGAATGCGGCTGCTGCCGCCGCATCACCACCTGCTGCCTCTCCTGGTGAAAAAAAAACACACACAGGACAAGATTAACCACATGTTACTGTACACTGTGTTAAAAATTAAAGCACAGATGAAATGTTTCACTTACCTTGGATTTTTATGCTGTGCAAATTAGCCCTTTGTCGGAACCGATTAAACCACCCCCGTGACGCATGGAAGTCGGGCACCTCCACGCCCTCCCCCATCTCTGCTTTGATATCCTCGTAAATTTTGAGGGCTTTCTCCTGCATCATCATCAAATTTAACGGGATATGCCTCTGGTTGCAGTCCTCTATCCAAAGGACTAGAAGTTGTTCATGAAAAGACAGGTGTGTTAAAACATGAACTGTACTGAACATTACAGAAACATAAAAATTATTTTTAATAAAAGTCTTGTGACCGTGTGTTAAACATCTCAGGTAAACAAAGCACACCTGTAAACAAACATCTCAGGTAAACAAAGCACACCTGTAAACAAACATCTCAGGTAAACAAAGCACACCTGTAAACAAACATCTCAGGTAAACAAAGCACACCTGTAAACAAACATCTCAGGTAAACAAAGCACACCTGTAAACAAACATCTCAGGTAAACAAAGCACACCTGTAAACAAACATCTCAGGTAAACAAAGCACACCTGTAAACAAACATCTCAGGTAAACAAAGCACACCTGTAAACAAACATCTCAGGTAAACAAAGCACACCTGTAAACAAACATCTCAGGTAAACAAAGCACACCTGTAAACAAACATCTCAGGTAAACAAAGCACACCTGTAAACAAACATCTCAGGTAAACAAAGCACACCTGTAAACAAACATCTCAGGTAAACAAAGCACACCTGTAAACAAACATCTCAGGTAAACAAAGCACACCTGTAAACAAACATCTCAGGTAAACAAAGCACACCTGTAAACAAACATCTCAGGTAAACAAAGCACACCTGTAAACAAACATCTCAGGTAAACAAAGCACACCTGTAAACAAACATCTCAGGTAAACAAAGCACACCTGTAAACAAACATCTCAGGTAAACAAAGCACACCTGTAAACAAACATCTCAGGTAAACAAAGCACACCTGTAAACAAACATCTCAGGTAAACAAAGCACACCTGTAAACAAACATCTCAGGTAAACAAAGCACACCTGTAAACAAACATCTCAGGTAAACAAAGCACACCTGTAAACAAACATCTCAGGTAAACAAAGCACACCTGTAAACAAACATCTCAGGTAAACAAAGCACACCTGTAAACAAACATCTCAGGTAAACAAAGCACACCTGTAAACAAACATCTCAGGTAAACAAAGCACACCTGTAAACAAACATCTCAGGTAAAAAAAAAATTAATGAAACTGTACAGTGCATACAGTACAGTATTAAAAATACTGTCCAGGTATTTCTTAAATAATTTCCTATCTAAAAGACGCAATACGTACTGTTAATAAAAAAATAAATTTTCTTACCCATCAGACGCTCAATCTCTGTGATAACACCCGTGCGTTGCTTCGTTATCACCGTGGACCTCATTGGGGCAGCTCCTCTCACGCTAGCTAAAATGCGCTCGCGGTCAGCCTTTATGGTGCTGACTGTTGAACTGACCTAAAATAAAAAATAAAATGTCATTAACTAACAGACGCTTGCCGTGCGCTGCATGCTTATTACGGTGCTTATTACTGTACGGTGTTCATCTGCGCAGCGACTAGAAGCGCTCACGTTCCGCCATTACAAGTCTTCATCTGCGCAGCCACGTGTACAGTAAAACACTCGCTAACAAGCGCTCACGTTCCGCCATTACAAGTCTTCATCTGCGCAGCCACGTGTACAGTAAAACACTCGCTAACAAGCGCTCACGTTCCGCCATTACGAGTCGTGCTAACGGTGGTACAGTACTCACCAGGTTCAGAGCTTTGCAGATGGAGGACGTCGACTCTCCCCTGTCCGCTCGTTGGATGATGTCCAGCTTCTGCTCCAGCGTGATGGCCTTACGCTTTTTCGGTGCGCTAGCACCAGCAGAAGAAGCTCCGCGTTTAGAAGACATGCTTCGAAGACGCTAAGGGATGCTAATGAATGCTAACAAATGCTAAGAAATGCTAACGAACTGTACTCAATGTCTCTCAAATCGCCAAACTGTAGACCCACGCGGCTGCTTTCGCGCTGTTCGCTTATGTAGTACCTGATGAAATCAATCCGCCTTTGATTTTTAGGGGTGGGGGTACAGTAAAGTAGTGCCTATGTAACCTTCCGCTGCTGTACTTTTCCATTTGTCACGCGAAACATACCCCCCCCCCCAACCCCACCCACCACAGCGTGCCCGCCATGTGCAGTGTGCATGTCCAGTCCAAGTCCAGTGCAGGTGCATGGTTAAATCGCCCATCCCCCAACCCGAAACCAACCATGGCATCCCCCAACCCGAAACCAACCATCGCCCATCCCCCGAAACCAACCCCCTCCACTCCACCTCCCCGCCCCCCCACATTCCACCTCCTGCCCCAAACTCTCCTTCGAAACATGACATTCAGCCGTCGGCACGAACACTCGGTTCTCGTAAAACAGAACAATGGTTTCTAACGGAGTTTTCTCGTAAACACGGAATTTTCATCTCGTTATTCGGAGCAATGGTTTCTAACGGAGTTTTCTCGTAAACACGGAATTTTCATCTCGTTATTCGGAGCAATGGTTTCTAACGGAGTTTTCTCGTAAACACGGAATTTTCATCTCGTTATTCGGCGCAATGGTTTCTAACGGAGTTTTCTCGTAAACACGGAATTTTCATCTCGTTATTCGGAGCAATGGTTTCTAACGGTAAATTCTCGTAACTCTGGAATTTTCGCTCGTATCTTGGAACAACACTTTCTAATGATGTTCTCTCGTAAAATCGGAACGGCAGCTCGCAAGTCGGTAGTTTGGTTCCTGGAAGCTCTCGTAAAGTCGGGCGCCCACAGGTCAGAGCGCTCGTAAGTCGGGGACTACCTGTAAACAGTTTGGACTGCGTGAAGCAGCAGGAAGCTGCAGAGCTAACATGCTAACAGATGGAGGAAGAAATGACCAGCTCCCAGTAAGAAATTAACTCTTTTTTTCCCTTCATTATGGCTCCAAATGTACTGTATGTGTTTTTAGATAATTAGGTAGGGTACTGTTTAGGATAGGCGAAGTGCTTGGTAACTGTACAGTACCGTACATGTACGTGTATAAGTGGCGGCCAGTGTGTATGTGTTTTCCGACTTATGACGATTTTTGACCTACGACGCGCCGTAGGAACGGAACTCCGTCGTAAGTTGAGGACTACCTGTATACAGATGCTTTCGGGATGGGGGTGGGGGGTTAGAAAAACGTTTACATATGTACATGTGTGGTTATTCGAAATGTTGCAATACAATTATACATATGATCAGTTTAACATGACTTTTAATTAAGCCAGTTGTGTGTCTTTCTAAATAAATTCAAAATGGTGACCTTAGCTAAAGGACAATCCCATCCATCCATCCAGTCATTATCTTTAACCACTTCTTCCTTTTCAGGTCGCAAGGGTCACTGGTGCCCATGTCAATCCATTGCTGTGCGAGGGGCGGGGTACACCCTGGACAGGTCTCCAGTCCATCACAGGGTCACATTGAGACAAGCGAGACAAACGACCATTCACTCTCTCACTCACATAGTGACAATTTAGAGTCACCAATCAGCCTAACATGCATGTTTTTTTGAAACCGGAGTACCCAGAGAAAACCCATACATGCACGGAAAGAATGTGCAAACTCCACCCAGAAAGGTCCCCGGACCGGGATTTGAACTGGAGACACCTGCTCGCTGAGAGGCAGCAGCTCTACCAACTGTGCCACCGTGCTGCTTTAAGGACTATTGGTGATATTAACTGTTTGTGTAACGTTGTGTCTAATGTCAGAAGATGCTTGTCCTTAACTGGACATACCTTCATGCCTTCATTCGTCTATGTTAGAAAATTCAGACGCTTGTTGAAGTTTTAGTTGGAATTTGGTTGGACTTTTAAGCCATGCCGACTCTCTCATTCTGCTCCCTCTCACTCAGATGGTGGTAGCCTATTCTTCTGTGGTAGCCTATCCTGTTCTGCCATTTGCTGTGGGCATTTGAACTGATGGAATTACAAGTCTTCATTGCCAGTCCTCCATGAAAATGGTAAACTTGTAAAGTGTTTAGTGCCGTCTCGCGTCTTAATTTGAAAACAAATAGTGGTAGGGGAAATTATTGTTCAGCGTTATCAGCCATTTTTTAACATGGTGCTAAAGTGTTAGTCAAAGTCAAAGTCAAAGTCAACTTTATTGTCAGAACTGCAATATGTACAGGACATACACAGGACCGAAATTGCGTTTCTCTCGTTAGAGCTATGTTAGAGAATGTCTTCCTTTCTGAAATGGCTGCCCATTGGACACATAAAGATACCAAAGACTGTGTCTGAGAAGTCTTGAGCTTTAGGTATTGTTTTTTTTCAGATTAGGCTGTCATTTTTACTAATCTCATATAACAGCAAATCGCTCAAGTTACAGACCACAAAACTGAGTTTTCGTAGAAAACTTTGAAAATTTCTTGACAGTTTGATTACATTTTTCTGTGATGCAACTTATTTTGTAATGCAACTTTACATCTTAGAGAGTGGACTGTAATTTGTTTGTTGTACACTTAGAACTGGGTGTTCCCGCATCCTTAAAAAGCCTGTCATTAAGTACCTAAAATTCACGCCTTAAAACGTCTTAAATTCCTTAGAAAGTGTTCAAGTTTCTTTATTGTCATTCATATCAAATGTAGTACATGAGGTGGAACAAAACTGTGTACTCAGCATCACATTTACATCCAGCAAAAATATTAGTATAAAAAGTAACAATGTATAATCTAAGATATATGCTAAATGAACGCTAAACTGTATGCTAAAAGATCTAAGATACACGCAAAACATTAATATTGTAAAATAATATGGTATATTAAACGGCAGCCCAAGCATGAGTCTGTGGGGAGTAGATGGGTATGAATGAATACAGCAACAAGAGATCAGCAGCATGGATAATCAGCAGCACAGATAAGTCACAACACCAATTAAAGTGGTATTACAGTGATTATCCTGGTTAAGGGTCTATGAGTCTAACTGCTTCAGGATAGAAACTGTTCCTCAGTCTAGTCGTTCTGCACTTAATGCTCCTTAACCTCCTGCCTGAGGGGAGTGGGCAAAAAGTGAGTATGCTGGGTGAGTGGGGTCCTTCATGATGCAGGTGGCCCTCTTAATGCATCTGGAGGTGTAGATGTCTGTGATGGTGGTGAGACTGACTCCAACAGACTTCTGTGCAGCCTTCACCACTCTCTGCAAAGCTTTTCTTTCTGCAGCTGTGCAGCCTCCATGCCACACGTTGATGCTGGAGCACAGGATGCTCTCCACTGCACACCTGTAGAAGGAGGTGAGGACTGGGCTTCCCAGTCCAGTTCACCTCAGCCACCTGAGGAAGTAAAGTTGCTGTGTAAATTGGTCTTAAATATGTTAGTCGAAGGTCTAAAAATGTGTCGGACAGAAGGGATTAAAGTTTGTCACCACTGCAACGGATTTCTTCATCTGTAAAAATGAGAAGGGGAAAAATGTAACCTCCCAATCTGATGACAATGCAGGGATTATGTTGCTGCTTTCAACCAATGAGGAGAAGCAGAGCCACAGTTTGAGGCAATCAGAGCATAGCGGGGCGGGGCGTGCTGTCTGATTCACGGTGGCTCCAGGTGTGAGCAGCGGAGAGAAACCAGGTGTAAGAAATTATTCAACGTTTACATATATGTTTGCACATGACCAATTCACAGCAGCTAGGGGAGATACCAGAACTGATACAACCCCACCCATAGACTTAAATACGCAGAGGCTTCATTGAACGCTGAATCAGATGTCGGCGTTGACGCCATTTTACATGTGGTGGAACTGCTGGTCATTTAATACAAAGAAATGGACAGAACTTCATAAAACACCATTAACTAACTGTAACTTTTAATGTTAAAAGTTACAAATGTCTTTGGTGCCTGTTTGTTTTCCAAATATGTCAGTGAGTGCGAATGGCAGGAATGAACTTAAAACTCATTGTAGAGCAGTGTAATTATAATAATATAATAATAATAATAATAATAATAATGAATTCAATTTATAACGCACTTTTCATTAATGAAAATCTCAAAGTGCTACAAGGTGCAACAGAATTAAATGTCAATAAAACAAGTAAAAAAACAAGTAAAATCAATAACAATATCAACTAAGATCAAAAGTAGAATCATGAGGAGGTAGAGTATGCTCGGTCGAAAAGAAAGGTCTTCAAGCCGCTCTTAAAGTCAACCACAGACTGTGGGGCTCTCAGACAGTCAGGAAGAGAGTTCCACAGGCGGGGGGCAGCCACACTGAAAGCCCGGTCTCCCATGGTCCTTAATTTGGTTCTCGGAACGTGAAGGAGATTACTGTTCTGTGACCGCAGCGACCGGGTGGATGAGTATGGAATAAGAATATCCTTCAGATAATCTGGTGAAGCTCCATGTAAGCATTGATGTGTAATGAGAGCAGTTTTGTACTGAATTCTGTAGGCGACAGGAAGCCAATGAAGGTTATGGAGAATGGGCGTAATATGTTCAAATTTACGAACTCTCAACAAGATCCTTGCTGCACTGTTTTGAATATATTGAAGTTTTTGTAGGTTTTTGGCAGGGATTCCAATAAACAGGGAGTTGCAGTAGTCGAGCCTGGAGGAGACAAAAGCATGGACGAGCTTCTCAGCATCGGAAAAAGTTAGGGATGGGCGAAGTCTGGAGATGTTTCGAAGATGGAAGAAGCAAGTTTTAAACAGAAGCTTAATGTGATTTTCAAATGTAAGATGGAGTCCATTTTTATTCCAAGATTAGTAACAGAGGTGGAGAGGGGGATGTCTTGTCCAGAAAAGGAAAGTCTTGTTATAGGAGATGTTTGTACCTGGTGAGGGGTGCCAATCAGTATGGCCTCAGTCTTGGAGCAGTTTAATTGAAGAAAGTTCTGATTCATCCATGCCCTAATTGCCTCCAGGCAGGCAGAGAGGGCAGAGAGTGAAGATGGAAATGACAAGGTGGAAGATGAGGATGCTCCAGTCCTGATGTAAAGCTGTGTATCGTTAAATTAAACACTTATGGGTCCCAAAATGTAATTAAACACTTATGGGTCACCAACATGTAGGAAGTTAGGTTCTGGTCAGTTTAATGACTTTACCATATTCCAGGTGCAAGTTGGCGCAGATTTTATCTGACCCAAATTCAAACGAGTTCACTCTTTTTTGGATTAAATTGATTAAATGTGACCAGACAAAATGTAATTTCACGAGAAACGTCAACTTATGTTGATCCACCAAGAGATTAACCTTTTATTGAGAAAATCATAAAAGTACGTCAAACATTTGTATCGAGATTAGTTGATTTAGATTTTATATAAACTACGGTAGACAAAATTCAAATTGAAACAAACAGACAAGTTAAGTTTTAACTTTCTGCTGGCACATTTACAGTTTTACTGGCTTAGGAGAAATAAGCTCAAGGAGGAAGTTTAAGGAATGAAAGATGAAGTTTAAAAGAAGTCAATTATTTTGAATGAGACAAGGTGACACTTTTTCCAAACGAGTCCAGCTGGACTTCCCCGCACGCTCAGCAAACAATCAACGACTCTTTACCTGGTGACGAACACGTCTCTTGGAGATAAGAGCTGAGAAGTAGCTGGACACTAACGGATTGTGTTGTCCACTAGACGTCCAGTTGAACTTCAGCGCGTGTATACTGATTCAACGATACGTGAAGCGCGCCTTTCTCGGCAGAAACCAGGCCAACGTCCTGAATAGTTTCAAAATAAGACTTTCAGAAAATAAATTATTTCAGAAAATAAATGAGTGAGTTACAGCAGAGCTTTGCGGTAACTCTGGTTGAGAAACGTAGGTGTAATTGGCATTTGACCACAACGTCCAACCAGTTCAGAGAAGAACCAAGTTGTTCAGTTCAGTTCAGCTCCCTCTTTGCACTGAAGCAAAACGGGTAGGAAGAGGGCTGTTCTAACCCACTTTGCTCCACTGATTTGCTGTTTTAAGAAAATAAAGGAGTGATTTTTCAGTTCCCAGAGTCGGAAGATCTCTGAAGGACAGCAGGAAAACTGTTTAGAGAAGCGGCCAGATGGACGAGCCAGTAAAGTGAAATATTATTTCTAGCTCAATAGACAAAGCAGAGAAGTTTCACTTAAGAGTTTACCCTGAACTGTACCTTAGATTTAAAGCACCATCGTACTGAAGAATACACCAGCAGAAGGGTCAACTCATGCAAATAACAGACCACCATAAAATGACAAAAGCATACTGTTGATCAATTCTGAATTGACACAAATTAAAAGGAAGTCTATTTCTGAGTGATTTGTGTCTCTTAATTCAAAGTAAACTGGAATAAAACAGTAATTTTGTCCTTCATTGTAGGTTTTCCAGAGAAAATGAGATTCACTTGAGAGCTGCAGTGAAAAAGTGAATTCATGCGTTTTAACCAAAAAGTCAGAGATCAGGTGTTCCACTACAGCAGTGCTTCTGTCCATTTCTTTGTATTAGTTGACCGGCAGTTTTGCCACATTTAAAATTGCGTCAACGTCGACATACAATTCAGCACTCAATGAGGCATCTACATGTTTATGTCTGTGCCCCCACCCTGTCCCACACCATGCCCCGACCTCCCTTAAACTTTTGTATCCAAAGTCTAACTTTGTACAGATGTGCAACTTTTGCACATGAGTGAGACTAAACTCCAGGTCTGAGAGAGGGAGACTCATGCCGTTCTCCCTGTGAGAGAGTCGGTTTCATATCATAAATATCTGCAAAACTAAAGTTATTTTAGCAACAATAAGGGGTTGTGACTAATTGGATGAGCTAACCTTTTAGAACCAGGTAACTACTGTGATAAATGTAATTCAATAAATGATCAAATATGAAAAATAGTATTAAATGACTACATGAGCTAAAAATACTGGTGAACACTTTTTTATATATACAAGTACTCCCCGACTTACGAACGAGTCCCGTTCCTATGCCCGTTTGTATGTCAAAAATTGCTGTAAGTCAGAAGTACACACTAGCCGCCACTTATACACGTACATGTACGGTACTGTACAATTACCAAGCACTTCGCATATCCTAACACAGTACCCTACATAATTATCAAAAAACACATACAGTACATTTGGAGCCATAATGAAGGAAAAAAAAATAGTTAATTTCTTACTGGTAGCTGGTGAAGCCTGTCTCGTCTGTTAGCATGTTAGCTCGTTGCACGTCCAAGCTCACCAGCTTCCTGCTGCTTCACGCGGTCCAAACTGTTTACAGAAAGGTCTGTTAGCTTGTTAGCTCCATACATTTGGAGCCATAATGAAGAGAAAAAGAGTTAATAACTTACTGGGAGCTGGTGAACCCGTTTCTCCGCGTTAGCATGTTAGCTCGGTGTCCCAGCAGCATCCATCCGAGGCCGCGCTTTCGCCGCCTTTTAGCATGTTAGCTCGGTGTCCCTCCAACATCTGAGGCTGCCAGGCGGAGCATCGAGGCGAGCTCCCGGCCGCAGCATGCCTCTCCGCCGCCCGTCTGCTCCGTGTCCCCGGTGGGGCCGGCTGATGGCAGGGACAGTAGCAGCGGGATGGTCACCGGATCCTGCGGTGAGCTGGTGGTGTCGGCCGGCGTGGTGGGATGCGGCTGAGCGATCGGCGGCTGCTGCTCCGGGCCTGAGACGTCCACAGAGTTCACCGAGCGTTTCCAGCTCATTTATCCGTATGAGGCAACCTCTGATTAGACACACGGTCTGTCCAAAGCCGGCTGTCGAGGCCAGAGCTAACCAAAGCTAATCGAAAACTGGCGGACACTGCCGAAAACTGCCGGAAACTGAATCGGCTTCTAATAATAATAATAATAATAATAATAATAATAATAATACTTTATTTATAAAGCCATTTAAAACAACTACAGCTGCAACAAAGTGCTGTACACATAAAAGCAAAAACATTTAAACACATAAAATAAGATTAAAAAAAATCAATTTAAAAAAAAATTACATTTTATTTTTTATTAACGAGAGGCGTTTGTAACACCGAATCGCCGTAGGTCGAGACCGCCGTAAGTCAAGGACTACCTGTACTGTAAAACTTAATCATTTTCTTTTTATGAAAGCAATCAGTCAGTCTGGCAAATTAAGAAATAAAATGATTTTAAGTTAACGGGCAAAGGACTTCCTGTGCTATAAATAGCATATACAAATATATTTGACAACCACTTAATTTAAAACACTGCATGACATAAAAGTAAACTACAGAAAAGTTCTTTAAACCTCTCTCCTTCAGAATGATGTCGATCTTGACGGTGGAACAATTATAACCAAACATTTATTTTGTTCACTGGTTTGACAGTACAGTATTAATACAAGCATGCAACAACTTATAATTTACAATCTCATTGTTTTACATTAATTGGAGCCCCACCATGGAACCTCGTTACCATTTTTGCTGATTGCCAAATGTGCAACGACTCTGCTTTGAGCTTTCTTCAGATCTGTCTCTCACAGCAGCTCTTTGTTGTCAAGACACCAGCTGGGCTATTTTGGGCGATCCCTCTGACACCACTTTCTCCCTCAGTGCATGGATAAAAGAGTTCAGAGATGCCCGCCATTATACCCTGCCCACCTGTTAAAGCTGTGTGCACCTCATTGCTGGCATGCCTGAACACACAAGGCTTCAGCACTGATTCTAATAATTGCACTTTAAATCCCGATGAAGGACTGTGGACGATCACAGGTGATACGTTACCAATGCCTTTTAAGAGAAGACATGAAATAAATCACTTCATTTTTCTGTATTTTTGTTTTGGTGAGGCAAAGTTAAATCTGTTGACATATTTTTCCAGTTTTTTTTTATACAAAACAACCTGTTTGTTAGACCAATTATTTCAGTTCTTTTGCGTATTATCACCTCAATATAAACCACATAATTCAGATTACATTTTGAGCAGAGAAAAGCTTTTTATTCTGCTAATTCAACATATTATTTGTTGCTTGAATACCAGTAAAGAAGAAAAAAGGTTCACACTAACTAACACAAATTATACCGCCAAACCCTTTTTGTGTGTTCTGAATCTGAAGGTCAGCTTTTGAAAACGTTGCTTGATTTCATTTTGCTCAGTAGATTGAATCTGTGTCAAATATTGCATTAGCTCAATAACTTTAAATCAATTGTCAATTTTATGGCTTGAACAAAAAAAAATCAACTTTAACACAATAAACCTTCAAAGACAGCAGCTTTCCTCAACTTTGATCATATGAGAAAAAAACGTCTTTTCCAATGTTGCTGGCAGCCAAAAGCTAATTAACTTTACTACCGGTAATCAGATTCATGAGTAAAGGGATGAGTGCTGCTTTGAAATCCTCAAAAGCTAAGTTTGAGCTGTCAAGGTCAAATATTCAACTGAAAAACTGACTTTGTGATCTTTGCTGCTGTTGAATTAACAAGTTACCACTAAAATGCCAGAGTCAACGCGTCATTTTAAAAGTATTTTCCCCATTCCCTGAAATTCTCGGGTATTTTATTGATCAAACTAGAAATGGTGTATAGCAATTCTACAAGTTAGTCACTGTTCAGTGCTGGCAAGAGAAACTCAAGGCTCCAATAACAAAGTGTGTATGATCACTTCATCATATAGTGGAACTTGGAAATGAACTAGCAGCCTTTCTGTTAAATGAACTCTCTGCCACCTGAGGAAACGTTTTTCTTTTGAGCTAAAGTCAAAGTTTTTGTAGATGAGAATGGCAACCGTTAACCAGGTGCCATGTTTTTAAATATATATATTTTCCACTATAGGTTTTGCAAAAACTAACATAACATTTGACCTGAAATAAGGTGAAATTTGGTGATGCCCTAGCCTGGCCCTCGCCTTCCTGCACAGCTCCGCTCAATTCTCATTTCCCCAGGGTCTGGTTTTAACCAGGCTAGTGATGCCCATGGAAATACAGTCTTTTTAGGTTTGTGCTGAATTTATTGTCTTGAGACACTGATGCCAGAGCTGCTCGTGTTCAAAGGGGACTGGGTCAAATTTTGATCCTGGATGATTGCGTCAACACCTCATACCAAGACAAAAACTGAAAATGTGGAGCAAGTATGGCCAAGAGACCATGATTTGACCACTTCAAACTACTGGTTCTGTTGACCCCTGTTTGTTTGTAGGCCTTTGTTTTTTGTTGGTAAGACGAATGCGGACTACTGTACGTGTAAGATTTTTGGAAAGATCTACTTAAGTGAACCTGTGAACTTTTCACAATAAAATTAACCTTTTTGTAGTTGCTATCAGTACACGTGTTGTATGTGCTTTTCCCAACATCAGTTACAAGTAAAGCTAAATCTACTAACATTAAAAGTTTCTGGATTGCTTTTGTGGTTTATAGCCAGTTGAAGTGGACTGAAAGGTTACAGAGCTTTTA